>JACJUY010012226.1:0-13405 GCA_014220935.1 Platorchestia sp. MABIK | reverse complement strand
TTAATATTTATTCGGTGATTAACAAATTGAATTTTTTGGCAAACGAATTGGGAAACATTGCAATATAATGCGCTACGAAATTTATTGAAGATCGTCTGTGGTCACGAAAGGTTTAAGTTTGGCGGCATTTAACAGTGTCAGCAATCCTGCGTTATTTCATCAATGCTCAGCACAGTTGTGTGGATGTCATTAATTAACTGTGTGTGAAACATCTTTAAAATGACTTTACTTACACTGAGGAACACTTTTTCAGTAACTTTGAGCTGCATTCGATATTTTAACTGATTCTGAAAGAGTTTTAGACGCTGATTCCAAATCTGAAATTAGATGTTCTCTACAAGCTCTAATTTGCAGGCAATTGGAGGTTAATGAAATTGCACAAATGTGAACCTGCGTAAACAACCATTTATGATCATTTTTACGTCCACACTGAGAGAAATTTTTGGCACACTTGTGTGTCTGAAACGGTTAATCGAAATATTTTGAAACACAGTTGAATATTTCCTTTGACAATATCTTAAATTGGTTGAGAGAGTTCAAATACATTTTCACGTTTCAAACGGCTAAAAAATTTTTGTAGAAAATTGAACTGTGTTTAGATTTTGTGAATCTAGTCCAATTCTCTTAAAACCCCGAATACCTTCACTAATTTTTCTTCTTATTTCCAGACGTTTTTAGACGTTGTCTGCATTAGTGTACTCAGTGACCCGTCTGAGAAAGTAAAATATTCATGTGAAATAAAATTGATTTACGTTTAAGTGTGTCATGGTGTTAGGCCCCGGGCCAGTATGGATATTCTCGCCTCTTAGAAATAATGTTCATCAAAATTTAATTCGAGTATCATAGAGACTCGCCAAACCCCCTTGAATACGGCTTGTCCGAAATTCGAGAGGGCGACTGAAAAGAAACGGTCCTTGCTCCCTGGAATTTCGGAACCTCCTTATCTGCTACAGACAGAGAGCGACTAAATTCAACTGGTCCGCTCCCTGAAATTTCGGAACCTCCTTATCTGCTGCAGACTGAGAGCGACCAACGAAACGGTCCGCTCCTTGGAATTTCGGAACCACTACTGAAATCCTCAACAACTAATGTTATGTTACTGCAAATAAACTCTGAAAATAAACCGAGTACTATATTCCCTGAGAAGAATACTGGCTCCCAAGAAGGACCAGCCTAAATACTTATCAATAGGGCCGAACAGGATTCGCGCACCTAATAATCTATCAACTGGCTCCCAAGAAGGACCAGCTTAAATAAATATTGAGCAATTGGCGCCCGAACAGGGACAGCCAACAAATCGAATAAACTATATATATAACACATGGTTGACACACTTAAGTGTGTCGTAAAAGCCCATGACACACAAAAGTACTATATATGCATGCATATATAGCTTCCAGTATAGCTTCTTATGTATATATATAGCTTCTAATATTTTGATCATTCTTTTTTTATTCCAGTTCACTTCAAACATGGCTTCCAAAGAGAGACTGATGCCTTCTGCTTCATTTGAGGATGCTACACACTCAACCGTCAGCGACGTAACATGTCCTCGTTCGTCAAGCGTGCCTACAAGGCAAATTTTGAAGTTCAACTTGGTGATCAAACAAGCAATGGGCTCCTCATGTTGTTTCCCATAATTGTGAGGAAATGCCTCTAGACTGGACCAAAGGAAAACGCAACGGTCTGTCTTTAATTAAACGCGATATGTGCTCGTCGTAGCTGAGTGGTTGAAGAACCCGCCCTTCCGTGAAGGTGTCGAGGGTTCGAATCCCAGCGCTGTTTGGCGACTTTCTCCGTTGGGTATAGAGGAAAAACTCAAAGCACAATACCCCACTCTTCCAAGGTGTCTGAAATGGGTACCGGTCTTGATCGGGGGAAACCGTCATGGGTGACGCCCTGGTGTTGGTTATAAGGCATTTTAAAAACCAATGTACAAGGTGATATGTATCAGGCTTGATTGGAAGTAAAACATCCTTAGATACCGATGTTTATCGTTTTGGAGTTCCAATGATTTGGCGTGCACCCACCAACCATGTAACTGACTGTTATTTCTGCATGGTAAACATTACGGGTGTTGGGAGGAAAAACTACATGATATAAGATCATGTATCCGAACATCCCTTCAGCTATTCCGCCTGCTCCGCACTCTGAAAAAGTTTCTGTTCAAGTTTTCAAAAGCTTTCCTTCATTGGACGATAAGGACATTGTACAACCAAACAACCAAACAGGACAGTTGTGACAGTGAATTCTCAGAAAAGTGTTCACAATCGGAGAACTGTTCTTCTGACAAACCTTCCTCGTCTCAAAGCCTCTTACTCAGGCTGAACAGAATGATTTAGTGCGTAATTTAGGTCTTTCAAAGAAAGCAGCAGAGCTTTTGGCATCAAGATTACAAGGCAGAAATCTTGTTCATCACTCTGTTAAAGTATCATGTTTCAAAAAGCATGACGAGCTTTATGTGACTTTCTTTTCAGAAGACAGGCAGTTTGTTAACTGCTGACATCCCAGGGCTTCTCAAAGAACTGGGTGTACCTTACTATAGTCCTGCTGAATGAAGACTCTTTTCAGACAGTTCAAAATGCAGTCTGAATTGTGTTCTTTTACATAATGGCAATATTTATGGAACAGTGCCTGTTGGTCACTCAGTGCATTTGCGGGATGACTATGATGATATGAGAATGGTCATGGACTTATTGAAGAATCTTGAGTACAATTGGATCATTTGTGTAAACTTAAAGATGGTCAACTTTCTTCTAGGACAACAGAAAGGCTTCACCAAGTTTCCATGTTTCCTCTGTGTGTGGGACAGCCGAGCACGAGACAGACATTAAGTCCAGAAGGACTGGTTTATTCGTGACACCCTTGAAACAAGCATGCCAAATATCATACAAGACACAATTGTAAGCAGAAATTAGACTATCTTTCCTCTTGTTCACATCAAATTAGGTTTGATAAAGCAATTTGTCCAGACACTGGAAACCGAAGATGAATGTTTCCCTCACATCACAGCTTTACCAGGGTTATAATTTGAAAAGATCAATGCAGGCGTGTTTGATGGCCTAGAGATTTGAACCCTAATTCGTGATGATTAGTTTGTTGCTAAGATGACCGCTTTAAAAAAGGCAGCATTGTTATCCTTCGTGGCAGTCATTCAGAACTTCCTTGGAAACAATAAGGCGGAGAACAGAAATGAACTTGTGAACAGAATGCTCCTCGCTTTTCGTGACCTCGAGTGCAACATGAGCATCAAGCTTTATTTTTTGAACAGCGACCTTTATAAGTTCCCTCACAATCTAGGGGCTGTGAGTGATAAACAAGAAGAACGCCGCCAAGGACGCTGGAACAAAAGTATGAGGGCTGACCACTGCTGGAGCATCAAACAAGATTGCCCAGATGAAGTGTACAAACGCAAAAGTTACAAACGCAAATTTCTGGCTGAATAAAATACACAAACAAATTGATAAGCTTTCATCAGCTGTGGTGATGTTCTGAAGGATGCCAATCTAACTTTGGGATACCGATTGATGCTTTCTAAGAAACGCTATCAGAAAATATGGCACAACCAATCGATTTACTCTCAAATTTCATTTTAATGTTCTGTTTCTCCTACCTTAATAAATATACAGAAATGAGTTTCATACCGTTTTTTAGATTCAAGTGAACAAAGGAATCGTGGCTGAAATTGCAATTTTCTATAACAACAAAAATTAAAAAATTAAAAATGTCAAATTGTATAAATTCTGTAGCTTGCAGACAGAAACCAATTTCAGATTTGAAATCGACGCACTCAAATTTACTATAGAATGGTCTTTTTTTATATGCAATAAAATAAGTGTTTCCCAGTGTTATTTCATCTACACTCGAGTCATACATGACTTTGTTTGGTGCCTTTCTATTGACAATTCTAAGCAATTCTATTGACTTTTGTATTAACTACAATCCTCGAGCCGTGTAGAAACCTTTTTATGAAGACAAATTTGACTTCTCTCCTTTTGCTACTGTGGAATGTTAAGTATTCAGGACCGCACAAGTGTATACAGGGGACTTTGAGGCATTAGAGTTTTTAAATCTTAAAAATTTGCATAACTTAGTGTAGTGTATAAAGTTTCATTTATATATTGGAATATTTAATAAAAAAAATCCTACAAGCACCTGTGAAACTCCATCTCTCATGTACATTCATGCCTTGAAATACCGTGCACAATAGCTTGCATGACAACTAACGAGTAAAAACAGTGAAATTTTGAAATTCTAACAATGATGTTTTCTTGATGCTGTTCTACGTTTCACATTATAATTAAAGATACAAGTATTACTATTATTCCAATAATTATCATATTTTCATTTGAACAACGGAACACAAACGATGTTGGATTCGATTATTGGAAATAACATATTTTTGTAATAAGTTTAAGGTATCCCAGTTCTATTACTCTCCACATCTGAACATTAAGGTTAGTTTAGGCATATTAAAGCTATACCTTCTAAGCATTACTAGAAAAGCATTAACACAACCAGCAAATCAATCGGTCTCGATCCATTGCAAGATATTACATAATCAGGTCAAAAATACTGTTTAGCATTTTAAACTAAACCTCATTCTTAGTACGGTGCTGTAAAGTCTTGGAAAGTGAGCACTCTAGCAATTATTTCAAAGTTTATAGCTCACTGTCAATAGATTATTAATTCATCAATTTTATTTATTTTCAGGGGCATTGAAAAATGGCGCTTGTACTGTTAAGCGCCAACACAGCATTGTTCGATTCATTCATTTCGAATTCATTTGTAAAATCCCTGCTGTCGAAATACAGTACATTCGTTGAGTTTACGTGTCGAATATCAGCAATGAGTTTCCATAAAGCCTGGTATTTTTGGTGCGTGAGCCAACGAGCGGAAAAGTAATTTTAGTGGTTTTAAAGAAGCGAAATGGCTCAACTTTTTCTCTGTGAATATCTGGGGTAACAAACGAACTGGGGAAGTTATGTAGTAAGGATCGGTAATCTTCCTTTATTCTGATAATTCTTATATTCGAGTCAACACATTCATTCAAATTTAGCTTTATTTTTTACATCTTATTTTTATATTCTATGAAATGATACGCTTGCGTCTGCAGTACATGTATGTCACCAGTGAAATATTTATAATTTCTCGATGGAGCTCACTACAATGTAAAAATCTAATTTTAGCATAAATATCAGAGTTGCTGAGTGGGAGTCGCCGGAGTCGCATGTTTTAGGGTAAAGTCAGAGTCGGAGTCGTATTTCCGAATATGGTGGAGTCGGAGTTGTTCATTGGGATGTAGAGGAGTCGAGGTTGGAGTCGCTATTTTTCATTGCCTTCGACTCTTATTTTTGCTTAAATTTATTTATAATTCTTTAAAAGTAAACAAAACAGAGTAAAAATCCTTTACTAAAAAACTAAAGAATAAGCAATATTTTTGTTGATTATTTTGTTCTAAGAACGAAACAGCGTACCTATTCCTATAATTTAATACTGTCACTAATATTTAGTCATTGTGGGTTCGCATACATACAAACTGTGTTTATATATAATACATACGAGTACAATATATAATTTTCGTACATGAGTGATAATGCGTATTTAATAATTAAAATGCAATAATTATTCATTGAATGCACCGCAAATCCATTAAGTTTATTTCTGTCTCGTTTATTTCCCTTCCAATTAATATATCGGAGGTAGAAGCTGGTAGTAAATGCGTTGCAAGTTACTTGCAAGGCAGCTCAGCAGATGCAATACTTTGTATTAACTATAAAGATTGCTAGTATTTAGGTTATGATACATTGATAATGACTCGTCTTTGCCAAAACCTAAAGCCATGTTCTAATACAAAAAACTTTTACTCCTAAATTATTTTTCACCATTGATAATAGAAATTTAATTAGCTTAATCTAATTTTAATAACTGGAATATTAGTTGATTTTTTCAGCAATACGAAGTTCTTATGAACTTCACACTGATCTCTTTCTTTTGTTTACTTCCTAGTCTTTACGTCATGTTAAAATATCTCAATAATGAAAATTTCTACACATTTCTAATGTTGTGCCTTGAATGTTTTTTTTTCAGAGTTACAAGTATGTTGTATTTCACTATATCATTATCATGTTTTATTTTAATATCTGATCACTCCCAGTTTCTAAGTAAGCATCCGCTAATGTGGAAATTTTTGTAAGTCTGATGTAATAATTTTAAAATTTGAAACAGCAACTGCACCTCTGCATTATATAATTAATTACATCTTCACTAGGAAGATTTGAAAACGCTTTAAGGTAATCAATATCGGTGTTGGGATAAATTTGTAAGACCAGGTGTTGCTGCCTCTGCCATTGAGTTCCGTTTTGGAGGCGAGCGAAGCAGCGGCACAGATCTGTGGCAGCGGCCTTACTTATGCAATTCTCTGGTAGGTATCGGTGATACGCAGAGATGTCGGAACATTTTATTGAGTTGATTTGCATTGAGACATCTTAAGATTACTGAGCATAGAAATACTATACCATTTACAAGTTGATTTCCTCCAAATGAATTTTGATTTGATCCTCGCGAAATTAGAATTACTAAAAGTGAATTTTAATTTGCTCTTCGTGAAAATAGAATTGATCCAAGTGAATTTTGATTTGATCCTCGTGAAAATAGAATTGCTCCAAGTGAAATTTGATTCCCTATTTTTCAATTTAAAATCATTCCATATGAGTTTTTTTGGCTTTATAATGCTATTTGATAGAATCTTAGTGAAATGTACTCGTATTTTTTCTTTGTGAAGTAATGTTATTCCAACAATGCGTACAAAGATTTCGAATTTTTACAGAGTGTAATTTGCATAAAAATGCAGAATATGATTTTTGTTGTATGAACCATTACTCCTTATCAAACCATTACACAAAGGAGTCATATCTGAGACACTTTGATCAAAGAAACATCTCAGAGATCCCGCCACGTTGCACATCGCTGCACATCACGTCGCACCTTTTGTAGACAAGCTACCGTCATCAGCAATAAGTGTCCACCTCAACTCCAAATTTCAACTTTCAGAAATCAAAACCTTAAAATCAAAACCTTCTAAAACACGTGCGCGAGACAGACAGAGAATAATAGAAGCCTTCAATAATGAAGAGGACTGGAAGAAAGTTGCAAACGCACTTGCAGTAAATGCTAAGACTGCTCACAGGTGGCAGAAAAATTAGCAAATCTTACCAAAGAAGAAAGGAGGAAATAATAAGAAGAAATGTCCCGAAATATTGAGGACACTTACAACAGCCATAGAAGAAAATGTTTTGATTACTCTCTCACAACTTCGCAGAGATGTACAACAAGATCATGACATTGACGTGGGTGCTAATACGATCAAAAATTGGCTCGATGGTGAAATGTTTTCCGTCATATTACTGAGGCCAAGCATTGATAGAATGAATAATGAAGAGAACAAAGGAAAACGCGCTAGATGCATGGAGCAATTTTTCAATGCGAGATCAGAAGGGAGGACTCCAGTATGGGTTGACGAGACAAATTTAAACCTTTACTGTAAAAGAAACCAAGGAAGATCAAAAGCTGGGACGAGAGCGTCAGTGATTCTTCCGTCCCGCAAAGGCGCTAATCTGCACATCATTGGAGCAATGACGAGTACCCAATTGCTTCTAACCTCGACTCGCCGCGGCTCGTTCAAACGACAGGATTGTCTGCAGTGGTTCCGGGAGCTCATAGATGCATGTCGTCAGAACGGGATTAACCATCTTACTTTCACAATTGACAATGCTCCGGCTCATTCTAATCTTGAACGGCTAGAGACAGAATATCCAAGTATTCAGATACTTCGTTTAGTTCCTTATTCTTATCTGCTAAATCCAACAGAGTTAGTTTGGAGCCTAGTGAAGAGTCACGTAAAGAGGCACTTGCGAGAAAGGATGCATGCAATTCTTGAGATGGCACCTGACGGAGCATTACCAGTTACTGAGCAAAGAATACGAGAGATGGAGAACATCTCTCGTTGAAGCCCTTGGACTTGTCAACCCCAGCATGTTGCTCAACTTTACCAACAGGGTGGAGAAGTACTACGCTGCCGCAACGCGTCAAGAAGACCTTATAGAAATATGTTAATGCGACAATAATTGTCAAAACTTGTACAAACGTTGTAATGCATGCTTACTTTTCTGTTTGCCTTGCTTTGTTATGACATTTCAGCAGTATTATTATTTTGATCATATTACTGTACTTTTTCATCAAAATGCATTTGTACGCGAGTTTTTAATAAATTATCTATTTATTATTCTTTTGAATTCTAAAACGCTTTCTATCACTATATATTCCAATCCCGCAAGGGACTACTGATGATAATAATAATGGTTTATTCGATAAGGTGTCATCTACCGGATAATCGTCGGTAGGATTATATTAGATTAGTCATTAGTTTTAGCCTCCCGAGTAGGGAGGCTAAAACTAAAACCGGGTAGGGAGGCAGCAACAAATACGATCCAAAGAGAGGAAGGACGAAGGCACCATTTAGTATGGAGTAAAGGGAAAGCGGAATCTATTCAGAAAGGGCATAGAAACAGTAAGATGAGAAAGAAGTTCATGAAACAAGATCAAAATTGAAGAAGAAAGTAGTAGGTGCTGAAAAACAGGACAGCAGTGAACCGAAAAAGGTGGTCCGTAACAAAACAAAAACCTATTCTATTTTAACAAAAAGAAAGCCTTCCTAACCTTTAGCTCGGGCCCTCACGTTGTCCCCCTAGGAGCGCTAATGCCCATAGATACCAATGTAAACTACCAATGTAAGAGCTACAGTATCAGAAGCCGTAAACTTCTACGGAGCAAGGGAAAGTAAAAGCACAGCAAGGATCCTAATAATGTACTGATTCCGTCGTTGACAGACCTTCCTTAAAACTAGCAATGCCCGGAAGTCAAACAAAGATCTTCCGTAGCTTGTAAAAGGCAAAGCGTAGCAAGACATCATAAAGGACTTCGCAGGCCAGCTTCCGGCGGTTGCGGTCTAGGCATTTCGGACCTATCCGAACCCAAGTGCAATCCGGCGGCGCATCCGGCGGCGCCTGCCATGCAAGGCTCACACTTAGATATAACATCCCAATACCCTGCACATTATTGAAAGCCCTTTGC
Organism: Platorchestia sp. MABIK; assembly: GCA_014220935.1. Lineage (NCBI taxonomy): Eukaryota > Metazoa > Arthropoda > Malacostraca > Amphipoda > Talitridae > Platorchestia > Platorchestia sp. MABIK. The sequence goes on along the minus strand of JACJUY010012226.1, from coordinate 4,273 downwards.
TTATCTGCCTTTTAATGATCGATCAATGAAAGAACTAATTAATTAATCTTTCTACAAAATTAATTAAAAAGTAGTTGATTATTAATTACCATTAGTTAATATAAATCTTGTATTTTTACAACAACACTATAAAACAAAAATATATGACATTTTATAGAAATGGTTTTTAAATAGGTTCATTTTTCAATAAGAAAGAGCTTTTGGAAGAGTGCCTGAGAAATGGTTGTGTCTGCTTGTATAAATGTGATTGCTGCCTGCAGTCCTATGTTGGAAGTACCACACTCCAGTAATTTATTCGTCACAGCCAACACTCTGGTATCTCCCATAGAACCGGCCGTCCATACTCATCTTGCTCCAAGTCAGCCATCAGAAATTATTGCCAGAGTTCAAACCATCCTTTAAAAAAAACAATTTCTCCACACTTTGTGGAACTGTAGAGCAATTTGACCTTAGAATTTGGGAATCATTGTTCATCTTTACCCATAGACCTCAGCTAAACAATGATCAAAGTGCGATGAAATTAAATATTGCCCCAACTGTGTAAATATGAGTGTGTTTGAATGTGTGTGTGTATGTGGGAAGTTCTGTTACTTTGTGTAGATGTTATTGTGGTTTGGTTTGATTGCTAGAATTTAGGTGTATGTGTACTTATGGTTGCGAATGTTTAGGAGAAATTGTGTTTTTATTTTTAATGATTGGGCAAAACTATTTTTCGACGTAGGTATAGTGATATTAATTTCTTATGCAAAGTTTTCTAGTTTTCTGCAATTTGTTCATTATCATTTTTCGTTTCTTGTTTTACAGCACTGATGATGGAATCATAGATTCCGAAACGTTTGCAATTAAAAGAATGTTCCCTTTTATATTGGTTCTTCTTTTCATTGTACATATTAGATTTCTCAAAATCGCCCTTTTAATTCTACAATATATAACAATATGTAGTGTTTTAAATATTTTAAATACGCAAGCTGAAAAATTTTCCGCAATTTTGAAATTAAAACTATAGCAATCTAAAAATCCTTTGGATCAATTGCAAATTGAAAAGAGTAAATCAAATTTCACTTGGAGCAATTCTATTTTCACAAGGATCAAATCATAATTCACTTGGATCAATTCTATTTTCACGAAGAGCAAATTAAAATTCACTTGGAGCAATTCTGTTTTCACAAGGATCAAATCGAATTTCACTTGGAGCAATTCTATTTTCACGAGGAGCAAATTAAAATTCACTTGAAGAAATTTAAATTTCGCGAGGATCAAATCAAAATTCATTTGGAGCAATGGTATAGTGTTGTCAGATGCAAAATGAGCGCTGCTATTGGTTCGTTGCCATGATGTCAGCACTGTCACACGGTCGACGAAAAAAACACTGGTTTGACCCTACCTTGTTTCTTCTACCGTGGTGCACACTATATAGAGACAAGATTTGAGGGGTAATAAGGTTAGGCACTACTAATGTAACAAATAAAATGCAGTGTAAAACAACGAGTTGCTGTAAAAATAACAAGTGTTATCATTTTTACCAGCCTACACTACCAAAAACCTCACTTAGTCCCACGTGTGTTGTAATTGAGAGCAATGCACTGTCTCAGCTGCAATGATAGTTGCATTTTATGCAATAGTGCAAAATTGCACCATAAATACAAAATGAAGGGAAGATGGGCATTTATTAAAGTAAGAAAATATAAAATTCATAATAACAAGTGGGAAGAGAATAAAATATAACATCGTGTTACATACAAAGAAACTAAATGTGCCGTTTATTCGGAAACAAAACTTACCAGAAACGTCAGGCCCCTGGGACGAAACCAGAACGACTTTTCCCTATTATAGCTGTGATATAACGTAGTGTAGTGTTGAGCAATGATATGGCAACTCTACTGCATTGTTACCCTGTGTAGTGTAGATACAGGGAATAACAGGCAGTACAAACAGTGCCTACCTCATCTACATATATTTCAAAATTTTTGAGATGTTGAGCATAGTAATTGAATCAACAATTAAAATTTCGTTGGCTAGGCGCCTACTTAGTCATGAAAAAACGGTTGATGCTGATTTACACTTCACTGCCTACTTTGCCCGCTCAGGGAGCACCTGTGTGTAATATGTATACACTTGTGTAGAAGACCCATCAAATATGATGGAACTAGTGTGCACGCCCCTCAAAAATGACGGGATTCTACATTTTCCTTACAATTTCCTTCTAGATGTGAATAACAAACAAAGATATCCTTCCTAATAGTACATACATACATAAACCAGGATTTTCCTCCTCACGGGAGGGTAGCCGACAGCAAGCCACAATCATTCATCCTTAGTCACTCTTAGTCACTAGGAGGCGAGAGAGGCAGCACAGGCCGCACCAGAACTGCCCGAATCAATAGCAGCCCGGCACAACCCTTTTCCGCTACAGCCATAGCTGGTTTACCCCGACCGCTTCATTTGTGTGCAGCCCCTCCCCCCGCACATGACAGGACACAACCATATGTCCATCACACGCGGGCAGGCTTCCAGTGACCTCGTCAAATAATTACATCCTTATACACTGCTTCCACTCTCTTTTACCAGCCGCTCAACATTCATTCTTTCAACATGCCCAAACCATCCAATTAAGCGCTCTTTCATCCACCCGCCTGCTCATCTTTTTGACAATACCCATCTGCTCCGTAACCCACTCATTCCTAATGATATATTTTCTTGTGACTCCATACATGCTCCTCAAACACTTCATCTCAAACACATCCAGCTTCTTCCTTTCAGCTCCTTTCAAATCCCATGACTCTACTCCATACAGCAAAACTGGCACGATTAAGCTTTCAAACAGTTCCCTTTTAGCACACATACTCATGCTCCTGTATTCAAAAACTTTCCTCACAGCACCCAATATCTTGCAGTTTTCACTCACTCGATGTCTCACTTCTAATTCCATAATATCATTCACAGCCACGTCCGACCCGAGGTGCCTAAAATGCTCTACCTCATCTAACACTTCACCATTCATCCTCACATCCAAGGTTCCAAACACTCTACCTCTTGAACATCTCATCAGCTCGCTTTTATTTACATTCACTCTCAAATTACGCCTCTCGTACACTCTAACAAACTCTGCAACCAGTCTCCGCAGTTTTTCCTCTGAATAAGCCACAAGCGCTGGATCATCAGCAAACAACAGCTGACACACTTCCCAATTCGGACCATTTTGTCCCACCAACTGCGCACCTTTTCACAACACTCTCGCATTCACTTCTCTCACTACACCATCCATAAACAAATTGGACAACCACGGACAACCAAATTGGACTACCACACATATTAAACTGACGCACCAACCATTCTACAACCGCATTTCCTCCTTTCTTTAGACATTCATCTGTGTAGCCATCCATACCTGGAGCTTCCCCATTTTGCATCATATTCAACGCACCTTTCACTTCTTCACTTCTTATTCGATTACTATTCACTTCTCCAAACACAGGTATTCTGACATCACTTCCAACAGCCACCACTCTCGCAACCCTATCATCCCTCACGTTCAGCAGTTCCTCAAAATGCTCCGCCCATCTCTTCCGTACATCAAATCCCTCCACTAGCAGCCTACCATTTGCATCCTTCACTCTCGCTTCACTCTACACCTGTCCTGTTCTAATTCTCTTCAATTCCTTCCAAAAAACCTTCCTTCTCTACATAATATCTCCTCCTAACTTCCTCCCCCACTCCTCATCCGCCGCCCCCTGTGCTCTCCTTACCATTCTTTGTACCTCTTTCTTCCTCTCCCTATTCTCTTCAAAATTTTGCTGCTTGCCCCTTTGCAGCCATCTTTCGAACGCCCCCCCGCTTTCTTCTCACAGCCGCTTCTACATCTCCACTCCACCATTCACTCACTCCCCTTTCTAATCCCCCCTCCAACCTTCCTTGCCCCACACACTTCCCTTACACATTTTATCACTGTATCTTTGAAAAACTTCCATTCGCCTTCCACTCCACCAGCCTCTCTTACCTTCACACCCTCCCATATTCTACTTTCATCTTCTCCTGATACTCACATTCTTGCTCAGATTTGTGCAACTTGTTTACATTTAACACCTCCCTTCCACTCCTTTTTGCACCTCCCCGCACTCTACCATGATATACACTCCACTCACTCTCAACTTTCCTTCTACCTAGTAATGATCCGATATCCTATACATCTCACCACGGTATACATAGTGTCGCAAATCCAGCCTTGCTCCTTACCAGAGTCCCGTGCAAAACAATCTATATTTTGCACATATAG
>JACJUY010012222.1:11639-23065 GCA_014220935.1 Platorchestia sp. MABIK | reverse complement strand
GCCTCACCTCATGCAGCACTAGGTGGCCTCACCTCATGCAGCACTAGGTGGCCTCACCTCATGCAGCACTAGGTGGCCTCACCTCATGCAGCACTAAGCGGCCTCACCTCTCACAACACCAGGTATTTGAGAGGAGTATGTGGGTAATGAGAAGCCCAATGCTCAGAGATAAGTGAAGTTTTAAAGCTCGCTTCTATAAGGAAACGAACACACACTAATGGAAACATAGATTTTTAGGGTCCAATTGCGCCGAGCTGGGTTCCAGGAAATGCTACAACCTTTAACTGCACCGAGCAAAGCCTTATCTTCGAATATTTGGGAGGCAAGTGCACTTTTGCAGGCGCTGAATACAAACGCTTGTGTGAACAAAGGAATCGTGCCACTCATTGAGCAATATAAGGCTGGATGAAATGAGTGTGCCTCTTATAATAACTTACGGAAACGTTGCATCATGTGTGATTGTGTTTGTTCGACTAATTTGAATACGACTTCTTATTTCACATTCACTGAGAACACTTGGATTTATCTCTGGTAATTATCAGTTTACCTCCATTTCTGTTTTATGCTTGTTTACCACGGCTTGTTTTCCGGGACAAAAGAAGCAGGTGGAAGCACTAATACTAATTCAGGATGTAAAATATATATCAAAGCGCAGCATGACACTCCTGAATAACTTCATAACCATTGCGAACGAATGTCAAAAACAGTTGCAAGTATCCACGACAAAAACGTTCTAGCTTCACCCACGAGCATGTTAACATCTGCACTTATGCTTCAGTAACTTTTATTGGGGAAGCTCAAACTATGCTGAAAACAAAATCTCACCTCTGTTGTATTGAAACATTACATCATCCGGAATTTCACGGTCTCGAGCCGTAGATAGTTTTCGGTATAATACCTGCATAGACTCACACGCAATCAACGAGAATTTGCTGATGTATCCCGTAGAAAACTTTAACATCTAGTAAGAAAATTTGCAACCATCATTTAAGAAGAATAGTCGACTGTTCAATACTGAAAGAATTGATCACTAATTTTACTTATGGAGTTACGTGAGACTTTTATAAATATTTCTTTCGTTTAGTAATTATACATGATGAATTTGAAAATTGAAACCTCTGAAACCATTTGCTGTTGAAAAATGCTTCAGTGCTATTGCCCTTGATAATATGAGAGTTTACTATGCTCAGTTGATATCACTGGGGAACACACTTTTGGTTGCATGAGTTCTGGCACTTGAGGTCACTGATTCCGATAATGACATTCGTTTGTGAAGATCAGGTCTAAATTCAATGCGGCGCGACCATGTTCTTATTTTCACCAAGAATTTGATTAAATTTTATATTGCATTGCTGGTAAATGAAATCCTATCACAATAAGAAAGTGTTCATGTTTTTTTTACATATTTCAGAAAGCTATTAAAGGATAAATGGCTTCTCAATCAAGTAAAAGATGTGTGACGCATCCGGATGCGTTCTGCTACACGTGCGGTACATTCACAGCTCCAAAGAAAAGAAGGAACATTAGTGAATTTATGAAGCGAGCTTACTTTTCTTACTATCAAGTGATTTGATCAAGATAAACCATACGAACCTCAGGAGGTATGTCATTCCTTCGATGAAAACCTGCGTCAATAGACTGAAGGAAAAAAATAAATAATATTCGGCATTCCGATGATATCGCGTGAGCTACGAAGCCATGTCAGAGACGGTTACTTCTGCTTTACTGATGCTGTTGGTGTTACTGGTAAACTCGTCAGCTTATCACATACCTTAGTCTAGATTCACCAATCAGGCCTGTGCCCCATTCAGATGATGTTTCAAAACCTATTGATGGATAAAGTGGGTTGGTCCTTGTTCGGATGCCACATTTTGATAATGTCCCTGTCTTAGGGATACCTGAAGGTAGTCAGTTGAACGATAAAAGGCTTTATTTTCTGAGGCTTGTTATTCCATTGGAATCTTCCTGATATTTCAGGGATAGGAGAGAAGTCAGATTTTGCTGACTGGTAAAGCCGTTGTTTCTGAGGCTGGTTATTTCGTTGGAATCTTCCTGGTATTCAGGGATAGAAGAGAAAGTCAGATTTGCTTAGTTTGATTTATTTAGTCGAGGTTCACAACAATTTTCTATTGCAGCGAATATTTTTCAATATTTCTCTGAATTGCAGATCACTGCGTGAAGAAGTTGATGCTTTAGTTGAGTAGCAAAATTTGCGCAATATTAGTCAAGCGAAAAAGGTGATTGAGCTAACATGCTTTGAGCAAACCAGCTTTGAGCTAACAAGCTATGAGCTGACAAGCTTTTGAGTTTTTGGGCTGACAAGCTTTTGAGTTTTTGAAAATGTGAAGATCGGGACAGAAGTACGTTTTGTAAGTATGTGTGAAACTCGAGCTCAGTTTATTCTAGGGAAGCATGATTTTCCCTCCATAGCACAGAGGCACCAGTCGACCTATCATGGCGATGGCCTAACACCTATTTTCACTCAACTTGCTTCTCTTTAACTTTGAGAGCGACTGTGACACTGGGTTGACAGGGGAGTCAACTAACAGAAACTAACTTTAACTAACAGTGAGTCAACTGACTCACATTTCGAAGGCGTATCAACAGAATCGCAAACATTCACACTGAAAGAAATAATAGCCCTATTTTGAAACACCCAGGTGCATCTGACGTTTGTCCCAAAACCGAGACACGCAGATGCATCATCAATGAGTCACCCAAGATTAGGATGCATACCAGTGTCTCTAGACCCGATTTAGAGACGCTCTAGTGTCTCACTAAAATGGCTCCAGTGTCTCATTGATGAGACACTTGGGCTTGAGTTTGATGCATTTACAACTGATGGCTCACACTAAACTCTTCGGATATTAAGCTGTAGCATTGCACTGCCAAGCAAGGTTGACGTTTCCAGCGCCATGAAGAAACTTGGATACGCTTACGTATTTTTTAGTTAAGCGATAGCTGCTGCTGGTGACATCAATACTTGGTCTTACCGCTGAAGAGCTGCGCCAGAAACTGCACTCGTCTCCAGCAGTTAGACCTTTTCATCCCACCAGCTACACTTCTGGTTCATCTCAGAGCAGTAGCGATTCAGCGTTAACTTCCCCTGAAGAGACCATTTAAACAGTCTACAGGAGAAGTTATATGCATAGCAAAAATTTAATTTGCTCCGTGTTACAGTTACTGAAAACTTATTTGACTAAAGTCAGTTTTGAGGGGTGACTAAGCTATTACATTATCATCGCCAATAAAAGATAGGCAGCATTTTGAGACACTTCGAGCTCATCGAGAGGTCGCACTTCCGATGAGACACCTGAACAGCCATGAGACATTTAGAGAGGCAAAAATTTCTTTCAGTGCAGGAGTAAATGGGAGTTAACTAATTGGAAGAAAATTTGATTTGATAGAAAATGACGTCTCCCATATTTGAAATCAGTGACCTCAATTTACCTAGGAACAGGTTTCAAAGTTTATGCAACTCACAAAAAGTAGAATTTTGTTCATCAGTGTAATTGTGATACCATAGCAGGACGTAAATACAATATTTGTTCAATAATTAATGAAGTACTAGGCATCTATTTTCATTTAAAACAGCTTTTCTACCATGCGTAATGTTTTGGAAATGGTAGAAATATTTTCAATGAAATCTTGGCCAGTTTTCTTCATGTAAAACACTGGCCAACTGCCGAAGCGAAGGCGGAAGTAAATATCTGCTTCCCAGGCCTCAAGTTGCAAAATTCTTGTCATTTGTTTAAATAATGGCTCATTCCAGCCTACTAATTTTTAAGTGTGCCTTATCTCGAACTCGTTTCATCGTCTGTATGACCGGTGATTATGGAAGAAGTGTTAGCTCGAAATACGTTAAAAACATTTAGTTGAGTTCGCTTAAGGATGCTCCCGCTGATGAAAATCAGTAGATTTGATACTCAGGAGGTTTATTTGCCACATGATACGCTGTGTGCTTCTTCAAAATACTGATCTGCCCATAAAAATTGTTGACTGGATGTACATTTGCTGAAGAAGGATATGTTATTTTCCTGAGATCTTCTTTCTCCAAGCTCACATGTGTCAAAAATTACCTTCAATTTCATTCAGATAAGTGCTTTCTGAACGGCTTTCATATACATATTTAGCTTTCTAACTGAATACAACGTAGCTCACTTGCACAGCATAATGCAATGAGAGAGGGTAAGAAATTATCTATGATTTCCATTAAATTTTTTAAATGAATACTAAAGTCAATCAAGTGTGCCATATTTCCCAAGATACTTTTTTCGTCTTGATGCATTCGGTTCAGTAGCCCCAAGCTTGAGAAATTCCTTTCAAATTCCTTTGCGCCCTGTTCATTAGTAATAGCGAGCCAACGACGAGCTCGCAAAACGTGAATGAGAAGCTCAATTAAGTTGTCCCTGGACTTCGCAATATCATTTTGTGCCCAAAGTGCTTAAATTTCAAGCTAACATGGTTTACCAGCTTAGCCCGCCATATACAATATGTAAGTACGTGCACTGCAATGAGAAACGCAATTTTCTCTTACTACAAATACCTTCGTCTGGAAAGAGTTACTAGGCTATTCAAGTTCTCAGGTAGGTAGATTTTCAGCGTCTTTGGTTTGAAGAAGTTGGACCATCCTTCTCTGCTCCTTTTTCCGGGAAGTGATGCGGAGCGGCCACATGTGCAAAGGGGCTCATGGTATTGAATCATTTTCCTTTTCCTGGGAGCCTGAAGCAAAAATTACGCAGATCCCTAGATCCTAGGATTTTTCGAGATGTTTCATTGCTTTTAAGCTAAATAGAAAACAAAACGTTCGAGTAATGAAAGCATAGCACGCAAAGCAGGACTACTCACTTGTTATGTCAGAGACAAAAAATAAAGTCCTTTCGCACATTTGTCGAGCAATTTCAGACGTTTCTCAATTTGTTAGATGTTATTGATGACAGCTAAAGTATTTTCCATGTCAGCAACATTACTCGGATCAATGCTTCCATTTAATAATTCAATATTTCCATTATACTAGTAATTTGACACAATGACACGTCCCAACCATCTCCGTCATCAAATTCAAGGCAGATGTTCACTTTATTTGCTCTCTCTCTCGCTGCATGAGCAGCTTTTACAACGGTGTCCTTTTCATGTGGAAAATATTCCAAACATTAAGATTTGTAACACGAAGGTAACAAGGTGATTGCATCGAATGAAGTCGCACCTACCCTCTGTTCCATTTTACGTGTTATGAAAAGCTTCGCTCACCTTCTTCTGGGCTTCCAAAATATATAAAAAATCTGGGGCTCATGCTTAGCGACAGTGCGAGTTTGTATGATAATCCTCCGTTATCACAAGCGTCTTTAACGAAAATTTTCTGAGCATAAACGCTTCTTCAGAAGCAAAGGTCTCATAAAACTAATTGAATAATAGCAAAAGCTAAAATTCATTGGCTGTAACAAGTTTCGTGACTAGATACGTGTATTTTAATTGCAAGAATAAAGCGATTTTGTGTGCGCCACACTCTATTCTTGGAACTTAATAATCGATGTCAACACATCGTTGTCGCACGACAGCTGAGCCCTTCATTGATGCTCTTGGAGAATAAAGGCTTTTGAATCATTTTTGTTTCTGATACTGAATCAGTCCATTTGTTCGTGAACCTATACTCTGCTTACAATGTAAACAGTTCAGTCACATTTTGTGTGGTAAAAAGGAGTTTGCCGTGCATGAGATGGTAAATATATGTTCTGGGATTATCTGGGGAAAAATATTACCGAAATAAAAAAGTACTCAAGTGTTACGGGACCACGAGATCCAGAGAGTCCGGAACTAGTCATTATTAACCCTAGCAAACGTTATAAGCAACAAGTTAACCGATACGAGCAAATTCAAATTTTGATTACCTTACCGAAGAAATATTTTCTATTGAAAGCATTAGAGCGGAAAAAAATGTGGCAAACTTAATATTACGGTATGCGGTTGAACAGTAAGAGAATATATATTCTAGAATACACTCTGAATCAGTAACCATATTCTATAGGACTAAAATTCATTTATATCGTGACTCGTAAGATGAAGTTGGGAAATAGCTTACAATTTCAGCTTTTTCCAGTGTTATGAAGAAAGTCCACACATCGTAACACTTCAGGCATTTCTCCAGTCCCTGCGTTGGGTACGGCTTTACCATTACACACGAATTGAAAAATTAATTAGGCTTTCGATGTAGCATTCACTCGAAAACTAAACTGTCATGAATTGTGGATATTAAATATTGATGTTGCTGGAGTTTATTTTCCCATGAATTTAATGAACACCACTCTTCGCGTTATCCGCTTGACATCACCAAACAATCGTTTAATAAATTAATGATAAACGATGCCTGAAAACCGATGATGAAGCTTGACTGCGTTGCAGATTAAGTCGCTCAGCCTTGCGTTAAGAAAGAATATTTGCGCAGTGTTGTGCGCACGCCAGGTAATGTTATAAAGGATGCATGCTCAATGCGATCTCTTCAGTATCAAATTCCATTTGTAAAATGTACTGTAATTGTACTAGCGAAATTTGAAGAACACGAGCAGAATACTAGCAGTCAGTGAACAGGAAAGTTGTCATTAATCTGCACCAACGATGCGTACAAATCGGTCTCGCGCTCGTTGCTCGGTCTGGCCGGTGCAGCGCGCCCTGCGCTGCTGCCAGGCTGCGACGCTCGCAGCTCAGCCGCCGCGGCGCCTCACCTCCGGCCCGTAAAATGAACGCCTAATGCAGCGGCATTTGTCCGGTCAGTTCTCACTCGGCATTTTGTGACCTTTGCATTTACTAGCGCAATAAAACGAATGCTGATGAAACATGAAAAAAATCCATTGAATAGAAGCCATGCGCTCGGGAAATAACTCTCTACTAATGCACCATTAATTTAATTTCTCGTTACACAGCTGCCTGGAACATTCTCACTGGGGCCGAATAATTTCGGCATTTTATTTAAATTACTTTTAAAATTCATGATTTTAGGTGCGAGGTACGCCTGCAAAGGCTGATATTAGAGCGCAGTGGCGGTGCACACGGCGCTCTGACGCCCTCGTGGGCGTCGAGCCGCGTAATGAAGCCCCTCCGCCTCGCTTCGGACAGCACACAAATGCATTGTGCATCTCGTTGCATGCAAACTTCTCTAAGAAAATAAAATCGCAAGTCTATGTGAAATGTGTACCACCGTCACACCCAGATCCTGGAGTCCAAGTGAACTGAGATTGTTTAAGTGTGGCAATTTGCCTTCCGAGGCACTCGGAGTGTAAACACAACTTTATCTCACGTCAAGTCCCCTGGATGCGACGTCTCTTTTCCTAAAACTTCTTAAAGAGGTAATGTTTCTAGATTTTCTGAGCCTGGAAAGAAATTCTAGCTGATCTTTTCAATCCAATCGAAGTTAGTTTTTGAAGAGCTTCATCGCTGGAAAAAAATACCTGAAGATCAAAGGTTCGTGTAAAGAATGCTGCAGTTCATTTGTTGGATTAATATCGCATAGCAACCAGCAAGAAGGGAATTTTAAATGGGAGCTTCGCACATGCATTGCATGGTTATGAAATTCAGGATTTTCTATCAGTTAATTGCCTACATTCAGAACGGGATATACAATGTTAATAAGATATTTAGTCAGTGCTGAAATGACGAGGACAATGATAAATAAGATGAAAATAATAATCACATCGTCGGAAAGGAATGTGAACAAGAGTGAAACAGGTAATTATGTATGAATTTGAAAAAATCACGAGTAAATTTCTTTCGATAACTAAATTTCCATCTTTTAAATCCGGAAAAGTGTTCGAGGAACTTCGTGTTCTGAAAGCTTTTATCTTAATTCACTATTTATGAAAATGGAAGTTGCTCATTTTTTTTGTGTGTGGTACAGAGAAGTATATCTCTACCACCCCCCTCAGAGGGATACAACTGTTGTATCTATGGGAATTAGCACTCCCGGAGGAAAAATGTGTAAGGGCCCGAGCTGATAGTTAGGTATGCCTTTTCTTTATTAAAATAGAATAGGTTTTTTGTTTTGTTACGGATCATCTTTTTTTTCGGTTCACTGCAGTCCTGTTTTTCAGCACCTACTACTTTCTTCTTCCACTTTTATCTTGTTTCATAAACTTCTTTCTCAGCTTACTTTGTTTATGCACCTTGTGCGTAGATTCCGCACTCTCTTAACTGCAAACTAAATGGTGCCTTCATCTTTCCTCTCTTTGAACATCTGAAAATCTTTGTTGTGGTAAAGAGAGGCTAGAACTTTCTCATAATCAATCAATCATTTCTATCACTACAATATTTTCAGGCCTAAAATTTAGATTGAAATTTTCGGCGGATTCTCTTGAAAAGATTACAAACATAATGCTGCAAATTAACTTTTATTCAAATAATGACTGGTATTTCAGTGAAATAAATAAGTGCACCGCTGTGACAAAGCGTGTCCAAAAGCTTCAACGTGCACCTTGAACTTTTGCGCAGATGCTGTTCGTCTGAATACAATTACAGGACGAAAATGTCGAAAATATAAAACATCCACAAAGAAAAGTCTGTCTTCTACTATTTATTATTTTACAATACCTATGGATGGTCATTCCAAAAGAAAAAGCCTTCGTAATTAGAAGATAAGGAATCAATTATTATGTTTTGCACAAAACATGCGTCATCCTAATGACAAGTTAACTTTTTATCGTAGCCATCGGAACTGATATCAAATGTTTGTATTGATGTTAATTCTGCCAAAACAGTAGGGTCGTCCATCAGCCTCGCAATACGGAATGTATCTCGTCCTGGGAAAGAACAGCTATAGCGGCGAGATCATTAGAACATCTGTCGCAATTAATTATTTCCAATAGTTCAATAGAATTTTTTTTTAATTGATGGGATTTCACGATTTTGATACGTAATTTCCTATGTTACAATGAAAATTTCACTTTCAGAGTGACTGATTAAATATGAGATATTTTAATGGAAAATTTTAGAATAAAAATGAATGTAAAATCATTCGTAAAGTAGAACAATCTTGAAAAGGACTGATTCGTAGAATGCCCATATTTTGTTGTTTGTGGGTAGTTTTTTGAGCAATCGTTCATATCAATGCTTATAGTAGTTTCAACAGAGATCAAAACGGCCTTGTTGGGCAATATTCTTACTTGAATGGATAGAACGATGGTGAAGAAAAATAACTCAGCGTTCATTCAGAGTAAAGAATTGATGGCTTCCATAAATCAGGGAGGGTAAAATACTTTAAGCAACGACCCTTCCCTAGGTCTTTACCTCAACCTGTTATGCATAGGCACAAACAGAAAAATCTTTCAAAGTTTAACAGGGCGAGGAAGAAATCAAAAACAGAAAATAAAATAAAAACACTTCCTCCGTAAAAACTGTGCAAAAATAGGGTTGCATATATAGTTGATGTCATTCCACAGGCTTTATAGAACATCATTGAAAATAGGCGCTAAGCTAATACGAGTATGTAAGTCCAAAATACAGAGTCATGTACCTAAATAATCACCTACGGTTTGAGTATAAGTAATAGCGCGACATAGAGTTACATTTCTAAATAATTATTTAGGCTACGAATGTAAGTAATCATACAACACAGAGTTGCATTGAATGGATAACAACTATGACAGACGTGTCTTCGTAGGTCCTTGTGTATTATTGTATCTGAAATTTGAACGAAACGTTGTGAGGGAAAAAACTATACTTGCGAGAAAGAATACCGTAGTTTTGAGATATAACAGACAATAATTCTAGAAATCATGTTCAAAGAAGATCCAGTGTAAAAAAGATATATATTTCATCTAAAACCGAGAGAAAACTAATGAGAGTCGAACATGGAAGCGGTTTGAAAAAATTTTGGGGCAGTTAAACCTGAAGCTGAAATTGAGTATATATTTATTTCATAAAGTGGAAAAATGAGAAATGGAGACTACTTAAAATTACTGGACGCAAGCTCTAAATTATCAGTGCAATGAATTGAGATTTACTTGCTAATAAGCTAATAATTTTAAATGTATGATACCTCCAAAAAAGGAATTGGATGGTGTCAGGATATGGAAATATGTGACAGCATTGTGATGACCTTCAGTAAGTCCCTGTATGAATTACTTGTAATATTATTGCAGGATTTGAAAATCGACTAGAGCAACGGGCTTCAAACTCTTTCAAATTTAATAGATATTTTAAATAAATTTGCTAGAAATGATGAAGATACTAGGCCAGCCTATGATAAATACTATTGCTATAACCCTTGATTTCTTTCTTTTTCCCGAATTACTTCGTCAAATCGACTTTCATAAAATTTCCTTCTTATTCTTACACGAAGATTTTAAACTGCTCATCTGATATAATGTTTATTCTATTTTTCTGCACTCGATTCCAAGAAATAAGTCAAAATATTGAATCCCGATGGGTGTGCGAATAATTTAACCACTAACTGTATGTCATGCATGCAGTGCTAACCTGTACAACGTATGTGCATATATACATGATAAGCTCCGTACAGTATTTATTTCTACATGTATGTACACATACACATTAGTCCTGTCAACTTGTGCGAGGGAACATGTATTGTGAATTTACTTTCTATAACTCACACAGGGCGCCAACTGAAACTAAAAAGATATGTACATACTGTGCAAGATACATAGTAGCTTGATTGGATAAATAGCACCACCCACTATAACGGAAATATGTGACCACTACATTGTCTTTCCGAATTGAAATTGACTCATATTAACATTCAGTAGTCTTTTTTCAAATGATACCATTTATTCACTAAAAGCACTACATTATTTGAGTGTTGAATTTAATATCAGCGAATGTCATCACTGTTGGCTAGCTTTGTGCAATTTGCCAAACTCCATTTTGTGCAATTTTTTGCATACCCATCAGAATATGCGAATGATGCTATCAATTTTTTTTATGGGTAGGGGTCTATTAATATAAACAGAACTTAGGAAAATTTAATTAATTAATCATTTTATCTTTTGGTCCCCGTGGAAAACCAGTATACATTAAAGTTTTCTTTTCATTCAGTGCAACAATCTCGAAAGAGATTCGCTTCTGCGAAAAGATGTGAAATAAACAGCATCACTTTTTCTATTTTCTTTTAGTGTTGACACAAACTTTCAATGCAAAGGTGCATTTAAAGATGCTGATTAAATTTACTAGAATTGCAGATTACCCAGAAACCAGTATCCATTCTAGCAGCAATTGCGGTGAGAGCTTAAAATATCCAACATAAAATGCTCTCACCTTTTATTTCAGCTGACGCTTGATTCGCTGCCACATCTTTACACCCAGAGCAACTCCTTTGAGGGCTGTGAGTTTCCATCTCGTAATTTAATGAGAGTTCAGTTATTAAGCTAATGAGGGCTGCTAGTACGAGAGAAATATATATTTGCTGGATTCTTTAATGGGAG
>JACJUY010012221.1:0-20396 GCA_014220935.1 Platorchestia sp. MABIK | reverse complement strand
ATTTCGCAGGCCATGATAACCTTATTAGTTATTACAAATGTTTAAATTGAGCATTGCAAATGAATAAGACACAACTAAGTCTTGAAAAGGCGACTGTTAGATTTTATAGAACACGGAATTTCTTTTATCTCAGCTTGATCTTGAACACTACAAATTATACAGTATATTTTTTTGAGCCAGAAGCAAATAGCAGTTAAATTTGGGACTAATCGGACTTGTAAACGGGTAATTAATTGGTTATAAATGCAGTATTTAGTATGTACTCTGGAAGGTATTTTTGCTGTTATACCAAAAAACGAATAACAGTAATTTTATTCTGTATATACAACGTTTTTTTTATGGCCGTTCAAAATCAAGTATGTACGTTGCAAACACACGTGCCTTCCATGAGGAAAAATTCATTTAAAGCCAATGTGGTAGCTGATAGAAAATCCCACGTGGAAGCCACGTATCAAATCCAGCATGCAATGTGCTAATATGGCTATGATGAGTATATTCAGTGGCAAATCCATTTTGCCAGCTCAAATCCACGAAACCAGCAACTAACCATGGGGTTTCCACGTGACATTGTATGTAGGGATAGCCCGACATTTAACCGCCCATACCCGCTATATTTCGTTGACTAGCTAGTATTGCAAAAGAATAACTCTCGGAAATAAACTTTAATAATCTTTTGGAAAAAAGTTTAGGTATGTGTGAAATTTTGTATTATTTCAGGAAAATAAGTTGAATAAGCAATCATCGCTACTCCACATGCTACAAAAGGAAACTACCTGAACCGATTAAGCCGTTGCCGATTTATTTTTATGTCTTTTATAGAATTATTTTGGTCTTAACCTCTTCTCAATCGAAACAGAAATGCGTGTTATTTTACCATTGTGGGTAAGTTTAATTCTTGTTGGATTGGGAAATCTCATATTTTCATTTTTACTTCCTACCAATTGCATTGGAGAGGTCGATGAATCTGACAGACGGCATCCTTATAAGGTGTTTTCGCTTTTCTTTCTTTTAGCTTTCATACGATATTGTAATTTCAAATGTTCACGTGGCGAGAAAAATGATTCAAAAGTTTGACCTTTCCTTGTTTTTGTCCCTCAGACTAAGTCGTAATTTGTAGAGCAGACGAGGCTAGAAATGGGATCGAAAAATCATAAACACACGCTGCTAAGGTGATTCATGAAATTTTCCATTGGTTAGTTTAATTAGGTTATTTTTCATGCACAAAATGATCACTCTAATATGTAGAAAACAAAGATGAATACTGAATATAATGGCAAATAAAGTGTTATTGGCATTTCTTCTGATAATTTTAATAATTACTGCATCATTGAAAATCAAAAAGGAGAAAACAAAAATTTCAGCGCAAACTTTGCTGAGTTTTTATTTGTAAGATGCATTTGAAGAAAAATATAATAAATAAATTTTACATGAAATGAGCGATACAGGAGTTTGCAAAAAATCTTCGGACTGAACGACATGAGTTTATGAAATTATTTACGTTCGCAATTGCTGATTTTTTTCATTCGTGCAGCTCAGTGATCAAAAAACCCTGCTATGTTATCACTTATGATAATGAACAAATTGTAAAATATGCACTGCCATGAGACTTAGAAATGAGTGGTTTTCATTTAAAATGACACAAAATGAAAAAGATTCTATCAAAATGCCAAAAAATTATTCAAATCCCTGAAGAGTGAGGCTGTGTGGCTGAAGAGTGTGGATGATGCCCTGAAGAGTGTGGCTGTTCGATGGAACAGTATCGTAAGTGGCACCACCAGCAAGTTGAGACAGTCTTTCATTCGCAAGTTCCTTTCATTTATAGGTTCATTGTGTTTGCAAGGCTTTTACATTCGTAAACTTCCATGCATATCACAGCAAACTCACTAGTAGTCTAATTAATTTTGAAGTGACAATATATAAGCTGTTACCTAAAAGGATTTTCGGATATATTTTTGTATTTCATTGTCTCTTTTCATAGTCCAACAGTAGTTCTCCAGCAAACTGGGACGCAATTTTTCTTTTTTTACGATAAGAAAGTCGAGTAACAAGTAAAGGCAAGTGTCCAAGAAGGAAATTTCACAGACATGTTGCGGCCTATGACGTAAGAAGATAATCCTCTAGCTCCCCACTGTTTTATGCATTATTGATCCCAATTAATCCCTGAATTTTTCAATGATTTCACCTTTTCTTATTCCATTAGATGTAGATATAGTGCATCGAAATGTTCATCATCCGCTATTTTTGATCTCATCAGCGGTACAGTGAACATTCATTTTTCAAATTTGAAGAACGATTTTTGAGAAACTTAGATTTCAGGCACATAAATGCATTAAATTTTATTTATTGTTTAGGGCAATTTTTCATCGGCTCGAGTTACACATGGTGGGGACGTAAACACACTTTTTCGAGATCCGTAAAATTAGTATTAGAGACATTTTCCCGATCTGAAATAAGATATTCACGTCTAGATAATTTTTTCTTCATGAAATGAAACTTCCTATTTCAGGTGTCCCAGTCACCTAAGAAACAGCAGAATTTTTTTCTTCGAGGCTGCAAACCTAATAATAAAGCGCTTGATTTTATATTTCCTAAGATTTTCCACATAAATTTAGCATATTTAATTGTTCCTCACCACAGTTTCGCTTATTCATCTGCAGCTGTCACATCTCAAGCAAGTGGAACCGGTGTTAATGCCAGTTCATTTCCCCTAATGCAGTAATGTAGACTTTAAAATTAACTTCCGATGAGTAAATGCACAATCACCAGTCATCTGGTTGATATTGATGTCCAAGACGCTCCATTACTGAACAAACATTGCAACAAAAATTACTCGGTCTTCTTTAAAAAAATAGAATTTTAATCACTATCGTGACTACGATAATCGAATCCATTTATCTTTTTGGAAAAGATAACAGTTACAAGCTCAGCTGACAGCGTAGGAAAATTTAAATCAAGAAAAGAAAGATTTTGGGGGGATAAATAACAAGGTTCTGATGAATTACTTGCTTACAAGCTAGAGTCACTCCTCCCCTTTCTTCTGCTTTTAGTATGAGCTGGTCGGAACGATATGAGCGATATGAGCTGGTCGGAATCTGGAAATTTTTACAGAGGATACCCTTCTTCATGGCCACTTCAAGTTGGATCCTCAATTGTGTATTTTGCTTTGAACGTAACTCCTTTTTTGTTAAATAAGCAGGAGTAACCGTCTTATGAATGGTTCTTCTGTTCTCTCCTAATCATGTGGACTGAAGACGGCATATGGTGCGTACCATTTTTCAATCCATTGAAAAAAGAAACACATGAGACAGCATATTTATGGGGGCGGTGTTTATCAAAATAACTAGATTTACACGCGAAATGAAGCGCGCAATTTTTTTTCACATTTTCAAAAACTCTCATGGCATATTAAAACATCTTTATATAACACTCATGATACCTACAAATGAGAATAATAAATAGCATCAAACTGCTACGTGTGTCATCAGGCTTTATGCGCGGTTAAAATTGTCTGTTGAACATGAATAACTGTGTGTGGTTATTCTAACTTCAAATTTCAATCTACATGTTTTTATTAATAATGACCAAGAAAGCCTAATATACAGATATTGTATCTCATAAAAATTGATAGCCCAAGAAAAATTGATTATGGTGATAAAAATTTGTCAAGGAGCTTGAATTAAACATGAAAACCAAAAACTTTTTAATTTCCACTTGAAAAATCATGACCAATGAATCCTTCAGCCCAATCAGCCTCACGCCTTTTATTAGTAAAGTCATGGAAAATTTGTTCGAAGTGTGAATGACAATATAGCCTTAAACACAAAATTTGACAGCAGACACTCAATACGGAATCCAAGTTGAAAGAAGCTTCCTTATAATCCTCCTCGACATCTTCATTTCCGCTGAATGAATCCGAACTTGTGGCGATACGAAATCTTCAGTATGGTTCTCATACGTCTCGACTTTCAGATGGCCTTCGATGAAGTTCCCAGCGATTAGTCAAAGTGTGAGCCCATGGTTTTCATGAAAACTGTTGCTGGTGATTGTCAAACTGACAATAGTCACGCAATACATAGCTGGAAAACCTAACGTCAGAGGTCCCTCAAGCTTTTGAGACCTGGTCCTCTTCATCATACTCAACAGCAACGACTTTATCATTGAATCATCAGACTAGAACCCATCACCATTACTCAAAGAAGACTGTGAGATCAATTAATCAAAACCTACAAATGCATGTCTTGATAGTTTCAACAAAGTGAGCCCACATGGGCTTATGGATAATGATGAAATAATAAGCCCAGTGAACAGAAATAGTGAAAAAAATTTAAAAGGAAATCATTTTGGGAAGTCCGAGGCTCTAAACTTTTCCCAGTTATAAATTTAAGAATCTGAAGACATGTGTCAGAGAATATTTTTTCTCCTGGCATCTTGAATGCTATAAAAAATTGTTTTGACCGGTATTAAGGAAAATTCCCATATGTTCTTAGTTGGTGAAGTGTTCGGAACTATAAGAAAATAAAGAAAGCTTATTGTTCGTGTAGATAATTAGGTAATATCAGAGTACACACATTTACGACACACTTAGTTTCGACAGAAAACAGGTAGCGTATCTCAAGAGTAAAGAACATGCAGCATCTCAAATCTTACTGAAAATCTGACAAAAACTGTCGAAACATGAGGCCACGCAAATGTGAAACAGCTGCTCAGCGTTGGAAATAATGTACTGGTGCTTGCAGGGCAGCCACTGAGATTTTTTTCTTTCTCCCAGATTTGCGGTAGAAATTCCCACAATTTCCAAAATCCTCCAAAATCAAGAAGAAACCTATTATGGTATAAATTAAGTAGGAACTGATTCAAATTACTGTATATTAAATCCATATGTAATTTCTTCCTTTGCATTGACAGCTTGTGCATCATTTTGCTGTCAGGGTAAATTGTTATAAGAACCAATCCACCGATAAGAAATGATCACACTAGAGAATGGAAGGTCGTGTTGGTTAAAGTACGCTACAGGAGTAAGCTCGCTTATGGTAATTTCATCGGATTTCTTGGACGATTTTCCTTCACTTAGTTTTGTTATTTTCCAAAGAAATATTGCAACACTTCCAATAACTACAGTTGCGATTACCATTCCATTTCAGGCAAATTTTTAAATCGAGTACTTGGAGCCAGTCTTTTCTAAATGACTGCGTATACCTAGAACTTCCGTTTCTTAGAAGATGATTCGGTTCGGTAGGTCATTAGAAGTTAATTTCTCATCTACTGTATATATAGCTTTGCCTGTTGAAACGCTACGTTATTATTCAAAGTTTAAAAAACTAATTTCTTAAGAGCATGTTACAAAGTTAGTCGCTGTAACGCATATAATTTATGACAATATATAATAATATTGTTAGTTACTGAATGAGGGCTAGACCCGCACAACATTTTTAACATCTCCTTATTTTAAAGCACACGTGTTTAATCTTCAAGAACTGCTACGTTCCGCCCTCTTTGCCGAAGAAAACACGATAAAAATATCTGAATTCGCAAATTAATGCATAAGACTACCTGCCAAATAATTTAAGCTAATGAGGGGAATGATAACTGAAAAGTATTAGCTCAGAGAAAGGAAACTGGCAACCGTCACACGGTCACTGTCAGCCTTTTTGTTCTTTTTATAGAGCGAACTCTTCGACTCTCGAGCCTAAGCTGTAAGCATGAGTCTATTCACTGTTCCAATGTGAATCTCGTTGCAAGTCTAACGAGTTCGATCCTCGTTCTAACTTCGTTGAAACGCCGCTTATTCATTGTCGAGGAGGCATTTCTTGTCATGCATCATAACATCTTCATCCGAATGAGCATTCGTCTGCATGCAATTCAATTTTTTTTATGTTTTGCATTTTTTTCAGAGCAAACCATTCCTAGCGGAATTCCCCCAGATTTAGTCGTTTTTACGAAAGTTTCCCCCATTCCCCTAGACTACATGCGTTTCCCCCAGATCTAGGGAATTCCCCCATCAGTGGCAGCCCTGGGTGCTTGGCCGTAAATATTGATGACTGGAAATGCTGCTGTTATTTTTCACCGGTTTTTACATTAGTGCCTGTGTGTGATTGATGTCTGACGTCATGGAACTTTGAGATCAATTAAAAAATTGGGGTCACTCGGCTCGTTTCTGTTACTATGTTTTATTGCGCTGTATTCTAGATCCATTGCCTCTCGTTACTAAAGCATTTGGAAGTTAACAACCTAACATCAGAAAAAGTTGTAACCAGATTAAACTTGTCGTTGAAGGTGTAGAGCACTTTGCGATATCTACTCTGCTCTACGCAAGACTTGACATGATCAGCAGTAAGGTCATTTATGCATTGCAGCTTTTAAAGCGAAAACGCGCAATGGTCACTCCTGCTTCTCACACTCCTTAGTCATTACTCACGAGCAACCGATACTCATCACATGAGCGAGACCTTCATTCGAGAGGCGAATCAACCTCTTCCGGCTAATGCACATGCTTTCACGATTAAGCGATTACAATGCGGCACTCTAATGCATGATGCGGCATTGCTAGCATTGAGTTTCTGGAAAATTTTGCTGCATTCGAGGCAGGATTGCGAAAAGATAGGTTGTCGTTGCTCCTAAGTGATGTGAAACTCATGTGCTATACCCTTCTCGCTCATTTTTTAAAGCACACTTCGGATGAGCGTTGAATGCCGAAATTCGCGACATTTTTATTTATGTACACCTAATGCCAACAGCACCAATACTAAACGCATAGCAGAGCATGCATTAGTATTTTGTTCTGTCACGCAACCGTTTTTTACGAGTGTGACTGTCTCTCGAGAGATTAAAGTTTTGCGGCAGTCACGCCCAAAACGTTGGTCAGAACACACAACGACTTTTCATGAAAGGATTTTGGGATTTGCTTGTAAGGCTCATTACGAGAAAAATGAGCTACAAAATATCACTCGATATGAAAGTGCGTTTAGCTTGCACGTTTTTTGGAGCACTGGTGAGGCAAAGTGAGTCTCACTCGGCAGAGGTGTGGGTCTCATCTGTACTCGATGAAGCTGTCATGATGGATAGTGGAGGACAAGTGTGGTCGAACACCACGGACTCCGCCATTCACTGCCTCGCCATATCGCAGGCGCAGGAGTGGGGCCAGGCCTCCTGCTTCTCAAAAGACCGCCCTGGGGCCCAGTGTCGGACGTGGGGCGATGATGCCCTGAAGAGTGTGGCTGCTCAATGGAACGGAACCGTCGGTGCCACCACCTGCAAGATACGACAGTCTTTCGTGCGTAAGTTCCTCTCATTCGGATGTTCGTTTTGTTCGTAAGGCTGTTACGTTCGTAAATATTCTTACACTTTATCGGAAACTCACTATTCATCTAACTATAAGTAGATCCAGTTATTGGTTCTGAAGACCAAATGTCATGAAAACACAGTGTGCTGCCCAATGGATTGTTAGAATCTTAATTTATTTGTCGATACATTGATTCACTAATTTGTTGATAACGTGCCATAATCAGTGACTTTATGGGACGTTTTCAAAAATAAAATTTGTTTATTTGAGAGTAAAAATACGTATATACGTAAATTGTTCACTATTTGAATAAATTAATGATTACCGCAAACAGGTATGTTGTTCGTGCGATGATGCCTTTCTGAGTCTATTTTGCCTAAGACCGAAATTTGAATTTATTTCAAAAACGACTCAGCGACCATAACCCATGCTTGTTCATGTTTATGATGTAATTCTCTTCACACTGAAGTTCTATTTTATATATTTGATTTGTGCTTCATCATTGAATACACTTTCCCGCAAGAACTTTAGCGTCTACCTAAGTACAGTACATCTATGTGCATGTTTCTTGATGATGTACGTACATAAAAACCCTTTCTTAGGACAATTCAAATAAATTCGGTTTAATTTTACATTAGGTACAATTTTTTTGCAAAAATTTCGAGAAGTTGATTTCGTGCTTAGTTACAGGATGCTTCCCCGACGACGGCTCTTACATCGAGATCAACGACGTTTTTGCCAGTGAATGTGACGAGGTCTCCAGGTGCACCGAAGATGGACTCGAACTAATAGGTATCGTATTGAATTGTTTCAAATGAGGTAAATTGTCCGAAGTAAATGTAACTCAAGAAAAACACGAATACCAGTCAATTGATGAAGAGCGTGGTAATTCCAAATTTCTGGAATTAAAAGCGCCAAAGACTTTCACTGGAAAGAGTGAAGATTTTATTTAGTATACCTGTAGCTTAGCCATTCCAATCAAAAAATAAGACAAGCTATCGGACGGAAAACTCGGGAACTTTTTTTCGTGCAACAATGGCTTCCTTGATTTCGTCACAATTGTCTCGAACTTCAGTCCAACGTGTAATCTATCATAAAAAATTGAATGAGTAACTTTTACTTTTAGTATTATTAGTTTCATTGGTGTTATATTATTGAAGAAGTAGGAATAAATTATTTGTACAACTTAATTCCTAAAATCAATAACTATTTTTATGAATTTCCCTGATCTTTTGTGAAAAACATATCGAAGTGCAATGACATCATCCATTAATTTGTACCCAGTGTTCATGACCCTTATAGTAAATTTCTTAAGCGATAATGATAAGAGTTCTTCTTTCCTCAAAATAACTCCAACAATTAATCAATTTTTTTTACCAAATTAAATGATTGAATCACGATATTATGAGGAATGATAACATAAATTTCATTTACGGTCTTCATGAAAATCGACGCAGTATTTTGACAATTTGGAATGTATGAGGATTGCAAAACCAATCGTTAAACTTTAACAAAGTAAATGATGAAAATTAAAAAAAATGTTCCAAGAGAAAGATACATATCCAGTTGGGGAACAAGTATTTGGATAATTCAAAAAAAGTAATTTGATAGAAATTTCTGAACGATTCAACTTGTATTGTTTCTATTATAGGTGGAATTACACACTGATACATTTCAGTGAGTAACGATAACAAAATATTTTTTGAAATTACTACATCAATAACATATAGAACGCACATTGAAAACAAAACTTGAACACCTTCTGGAACAAGTTTCAAATCCGAAATATCTTCAATTTTCGAAATCCTAATTATTACAATCTTTTGGGAAAACCTAAAGATTATGTGATGTGAGCTCATCACGTGGTTTTAATATTAAAATTTTATTAAAAGATTGTCTAAAACCCACATAGACCTGTTTAAAAAGAGAAAAGATTTAACGGAATATGCAAAAAATAGTATAATTTCTGTTGACAATGCAAAAAATCATTTACCTGTTTATTTCTATGAACTTCAACGTGTTTTTGCGCACTAAAGGGTGCATTGTAAAGAAATAATTAATTATTGAGAGCATCAAAAAAATTTTAAAGATTAAGAACATCCAGAAGGATATCGAAAAATTGGCCCACGAAACTTGTTCCATGAGGTTAAAACACACATGTCAGGGAAAGCAGATGAATTTCACAAAACTGTCAGTGCTGCAAAAATGCATTCCTGTTCGTGAATAATTGGCAAAAGTTTCAGCGACATAAACTCAATTTTCACCGCAAGACTGCGAAAAACATTTTAAGTAAAGATCTAAGTTCCTAGAGTTTTTAAATATTTTGCAGTCTTATGAAAGAAGAAGTTGACTTTAATTAAGATCACGATGTCACTCAAAGTTTGAAGATGAGCAGCAACCGCCTTCATCCAGTAGAACACCGCCCGCAACCGCTGAAGTTGAACATGATGGCAAGAGAAAAGTAATGTTAGTGCTTAGCATTTATTGAATCAGAACCTTCGAATATAATGTAAAGGCCCTTAGGTGAAGCTAAATATCAATAAATTATAGAATGAAGCAGCAAAATTCCGCTGAGACACTGGATTTCGCATCTGACTGCTCGTTTCGACAGGACAATGATCCTCGGTCGATGATATCCAATCTCATTAACCAGTCTCTCTTACTAGGCACTTTTCCGAACTCCCTCAAAGTTGCTAGATTAACCCCTATCTTTAAAAATGGTGAAAAAAACTGTATAAACAATTATCGACCCATCTCCGTACTACCAATTATTAGCAAGGTATTCGAAAAAATTGTGTATAAAAAATTGTACTAGTATTTTGAACAAAAATCATTTCTTTACGATAAACAATACGGCTTTCGCTCTAAAAAATCAACAACATAGGCTATATTAAATCATTTACAATTCCTATACTCTAATATAGATGAAAGAATGTCTGTCTTCTCTATATTTCTTGACTTTCGAAAAGCATTCGATTGTGTGGACCATAAAATATTACTCTCGAAACTACACTGTTATGGTATTCGAGGGGTTGCCCATTATTGGTTCAGATCATACCTAACAAATCGGAAGCAATACGTTGTCATTGACGACGCAAAATCGGACCCACTGAAAATTAGCTATGGAGTTCCACAAGGATCTGTTCTTGAGCCTCTCCTATTTCTGATTTTTATGAATGATTTTATTATTAAATCTACATCATTCTTCAAATTCATACTTTTTGCCGAGGACAGTACGCTTTCTGCTGTCCTTCCGAACCAAAACCCCGCTATGATTGCGGAGAGTATAAATAATGAACTTCATAAGGTTTCATTGTGGCTGAAAGCTAATAAAATTAGCCTTAACATCGATAAAACAAAATATATTACATTCTCATACAAGAAAAATGTATCTCTCCCACGCATTCAAATTGGCGAAGGTGAAATCGAAGAAACCAACTAATGTAGATTTCTAGGCATCATAATAGATAAACATCTGACCTTCAAAGAACACATCGCTCATATTAGTTCTAAATTATCTAAATCTATCGGAATCCTAAATAAAGTTAAAAATTTCCTGCCTGAAGAAGCTTTGAAAATGATCTACCGAACGCTCATTTCTCCATACTTGCAGTACGGAAAAGAAGCTTGGAACGGAACTGATAAAAATAAAACCAATGAAATTTTTACTCTGCAAAAAAAAGTTTTCAGAGCGGTAAAGAACCTAGAAAATAACGCTCACACAAATGATTCATTCAAAAATTAACAAATACTTAAACTTTCGGATCTCTACAATATCTCCGTTTGCAATTTCATTTACAAAACACTAAGAAATGATGGCGACAATAGCCTACAACAATTATTAACTGCGCAAACCGCTCATCACGACCATTTACCGCGAAATAGAGGTAAATTCTTACTTCCTTATTATTCGAAGGCCCGGTCGCAACACAGTATCCTCTTCGTTGGAACTAAAACTTGGAACTCAATACCTGAGGAGATCCGTGAAAGTAATTCTTACAAAGTATTCAAAAGACATCATGAATCTCACTTCCTATCAAAATACTAGTCGTGTGAGACCATCAAGTCACATCATGCGTCATACATGTCTGGTCCAAATAATGTGATTTACCATAGGTAACATAACTGATCTGCAGTCTGTTCATAACCGTTTTATCGAATATATTGCTTGTTAAATAAAGCCGATTTGACCAATATTGTAAAATACAGCATTAAATGTCAATTATCACAGTGATCAGTCTATTGTGAAACTAGGTTAAGTGAATTAGGCTAAACATTATTGTACACCTTAGAATAATGTGATGGTAGGATGCCCTAGAAGTCGCTGAACTTGTTCGGGCCCACAGATAGCTATACTCTAGTTTGACCATTGTACTAGCCTTAAGAAACTTTCTACCTCTGTATCACCTGTGGTAAATAAATTGTTTTTTCTTAAATTACTGCCACAGTAATTTCTGATAAGATCTAAAGCAACATCAAGAAACGGATTTGGCCGAGTCAATCAATTTAATTCTTAGCATATAATTATGAAAACTCGTAAATCATGTGTATGCAAGACGACGAACTTTTCTCAATGAATTGAAGATGCTTGATAAACATATAAGGGTGAAAGCTATTCTCAAATTTTGTCGGAATTCAGTAACAACATTCAGAAATCGCCTAGAAACTGTAATTAGTAATTGAGGTGACACAATTCAAAAATCTGAAGAGTAAGCTTCGGCAGAGGTATTTAAATGAATGTAAAACTTGTATTCGTTGAAAATCATCGCTAGAGTATCGCATTTATTAAACAATAAAGGCTGTAGTACTTAGCATCAAAATTTACGAAATTCCATTTTTTTTAACTTTAGTACAATAATTTCCCATTTTCAATTTTCGGCTGAGAGCAGAAAGCCTCAAAACATGCTCTGAGCCATTCAAAGACACCAGCGCGGGCTGCCTCTACATCGAGGCCGCTACGATGGACTGGTGCAGCGCTCGGCAGAACTGCAAGGCGCTCGGGGGGGACTTGTACACGGCCGACACCACTGAGGAGTTCAAGAAACTGACGACTTATCTTAAAGAAAGCGGCACCAGTAAGTCATACTTATATTCATTTTTCAAAATGCATTCACAGTTGAGCACCTCTCGCAATTTCGTCCTCGAACCAGGACGAAAATTTCTCGCTTTGATGAATGCATCGTTTCGATTTTATTCTCTGTAAGGTTCTTGAACCTTTATTCTGGAGCATTCAAGAGCAGTGCAAGGGTTATTTATTTTGTGTTCCTTCCCATGACTAAAGGCTGTCTTATCAGCATACGTATACTACTCGTATTTGTGGCATGAATTTAAGTGATTATTGCTTTAAATTGTAATTTGACTTGTAACTTTTGCAGTTTTTTCGAATAAGTGCATCGATTTCCAAAAATAACGAAAATCTCCGGAGATGAAATATTTTCCTGATATATTTCATTTTTGTTTACCTGCATTTCTGTTTATTATTCCGCAGTTCGTTGTGTATTTTGCTCCCGATTTCGTGGATCTACTACAGCTTTTACAATAGGTTAATGAGGAATTAACTAATATCTGTCGTGAGACTCTACTTAAGAATAGTGAGAGGTTTGATGCTGTTTGGTTCCTAGAACTGCTCAAATGAATTTTTTCTTTTATGTCGCGCTACAAAAATTATTTCATTTTAGCGTCTGTGATAGTGCGGTGCATGCTCAGAAACTCTGTGTGTCTAAAGTCAATTTAGATAATAACTCATAATTTACCTATCTAAACATTGAAGGACTTTTCGATCTGTAAATTGCGCATTAGAGGGCTCCGAAAAAGGGCAGTTTCAGCCTGCTTCAATTTCCAGTGTTTCTATAAAAGTCATACAGCGTAATTCATTTTTAAATCGCCCAATAGTGAAAAAGTTACAAACGACTGGTTAGCCCGATATATACAAAAGAACCTGCTTAGTCACTTCGTCGTTTGAAGTAACGTCACGTCATCAAAATGAGCTGTTATTCATTATAATCAATCAATTTAAGTTAGCTTCGGCACCATTAGGTTATCTTAGCTTTGATTATGTTGTTTTTTTTTCCGGTCATTTCAGTTCATGGCGCGTCACTGTGATATAAATTATACGCAATTTTATTTTACGCCCCCAATCCCTAAAGCAAGGCGCCCATTCCCTAATGTCCCGAAAATGTGCATTTTCTGAGAAATGAATACGTATTTTTCTTTAGTTATCAGCCTAAACTCGTCGCATGCCGAGCGCTGGGTACAACTATCCGGTAATTAAAACTAACCTAATCTGACTCACCTAACTTAGCAAACCTAGCCGCATCTAACCTCTCCTGAACTGGTTGATTAAAATCATCATAACAGCAACTTGACGGGAGAAGCCCAAATGATGTGATGATGGGAATACTTATGTAAATAGCCTACCTTTTTCATGCGTTTTTCATTACTTCATGTTCTTCGTCAAAAAGGAATTTTTGTATGATCTATTGTTTTTTCATTCGCGGTTTATAACTTGAAATGTAAAACGGAACGCAATTTGGGACCACCGTTCAGTTATTGCTGTAGTATACCTTTGAATAATTTGAGGACGATACTGTACGCGAAAAATATTTACTTTCATTTGCTTGTAGTGCTTCTTAACAAGTGGTTATTAATCAGAGATTACAGTGACTGCGATGGTCCACATTGCTTAATAGACTTCAACAAGAGATCCTTTATTCCATGAATGCTTCTTAAATGTTGTATTAATACTTTTCTCGTTTATATTACATAATAAAAATTTTGTTTCTTGCTCTCCTCTATTTCAGTTTTTAAACTGTTCTAGAGTAGCAAGACAAATTTCATAAATTGCTTGTATAAAATATGCACAAGGCAATAATGCTTAGAGCAATATTGTTTTGCATTGTTTGGATGAAATTTCCCTTTTGCGTTCAGACGGTCAAGGCATCTTCTACGAGAAATAAGCAGAACCGTGTCCCGTTCAAGCTTCAACAGATTTCACCTTTCCTTCAAAAGACGCACTGTTTGAATCGAGTAGCTAGCTCTCGGAAACGTACTGGCCGATGAGCTGTGAAACTAACTCACTCAGCAGCCAAATAGTGCTACGTAGCAAAATTAGTGATCGCCTCAAGAGTTCTATCAGCACTTTCCATGTAATGACTGGCCGATGTTATGCCAACGAGTGTCTATTAGAACGATCGATGCAGTTCAAATATTATCCATTAGAACTCACGATGCAGTCCTGTAAGTTCAAGGAATGACGAGAGCACAAATCAGTCATTGAACCTCACTGATGTGCCAGTCGTTAAAAGTTCTACTGGTCAGTTTTCTGGACATTAATGAAACGGCAATGTAGCATGGGTTGTAATCTATACTGTTCAGTCCACTTAAGCGTACCTTTAAAAGCTTTACCATCAAGTGGAGAAATGAAGAAGCACAACGTTCTTCGATGACTGCATTTTAAATTTTTAAATCGTCGCGTTGAAGCAACTTTAAAGGCCCAGCGCTAAATGAACTGTTAGACACGTAAAGATAAATCACAATTGAATACTTCAGAGTCTCAGCACTTTTGTCTTTCCATACCTATAGTGAATAATTTACTAAAATAAGGGATGTAAAACAGACTTTCAGTGATTTTCTATCTAAACTGTCGAAAGTAAGAATTCCCATAGATGTGACAAATTTACGCTATAGTGGAATGCTGTGAAATATGCATATGTTCGTAGTAGTCGGAATTCGTTCAAGATTTCGTGCTTTGAATTGAAATCATGTTCATAGAAACTGTGTCAGTAATAGAAACATTGCAGATTATTAATTGAAATGAAATTTGAATAAACTTTAACCCTATCACACGTTGGACATTTCTAACTGGTAAAACAACAATTTTGTGATATTTTAAGCGTTTCATTAAACATAAGTTCACTTCATCAATGGTCCACTAACTGAAACGTTCTCATTCAAAAATTCTTTAGTTCTAGAATCCGAAAAGTAAAAATGTTTTGACATCCCGAATAGGTCTTGAGTAAACGTTTTCTACTACGTATCAATATTCAGACACTTAACAGAGAAGCTTAAATTGGAATAGATTCTTGAAAAGCTTCTTAAAGCGGATTCGTATGGCAAAACTGTTTTCATCTGGTGAAACGTAGCGAGGCATTTTTTGTTTGCGAATAATTCTTAGCTTTATAGCACAAACGAATTCCCGTTTTCGAGTTACTGCGATGTACGCTTGTTCTCTACCCACCTCATTATCAGGTTCTCCTGTTAGACGAACTTTGAATTCATACGAATATTTTAAATAATGAAATCATTTCTCAAATTAGTGAATATCATTCTCTTTTCTTCTTAATTTCATCTTGTAGAGCACGACAACTTGTGGGTGGCGGTGAAAAAGATCGACGGTGTGTGGCAGTGGCTGCCGAGTGGGCGCAGTCCCGGTCCCGACAAGGAAGAAGACTGGGCTACCAGTGACCCCGACGGGGCACAGATGGGCCACGAGTGTGCCAGGGCGATGGAAAAGCAAGCATTCCAACTCGGAGACAATGCTTGTGAAACTAGTACTTATAATAGCATTTGTAGCGTTGTATTAACTTAAGCTCTCCGTTCGGCGTGAGTAGTTGCAAGTCATATACCTTCAACCAGCTAAGTTTGCCTTGTGAAGGTGTCATGCATTCGCTGTTGTTCCAGGAAAATTTGTCAACAATTACACATAAAATGTAAACCCTTTCGAAACGCTTCGCAGAGGTTGGTGAGTGAAATTAAATTGGGCGGGCTTTTGAAACTAAGCCTCTTTTAAAAGAGACCCCCTCTGAAGTTGCTTAATTGATGAATCGCTGAAAACTGAAGAAAGTAATAAAAGCAACGCTGAGTGTAGAACTGTGCAAAAGAGTGGCGACGTTTTTTCCTCTTCTTAGAGAAGTAAGTCAAGCATGCATGTAGCTGTAGATTTAGGCCTGAAATTTAGCTAAAACTTGAAATTTTGGGGTTGACTGCAGCTTGATTTACCTAAAGAATTTGCTTTTATGACAGCCGAAAAAGGAGTTTAATTTCATGCTTATTTCGTTTACTGGTCAAATTATCTGTCATATGGACACATTTGACTTACGATAGCACGTAATCTAAATTTGTTTCATTCCCGTTTTAACGGGGAGTTCAGGTTGTGAAATGTC
Source organism: Platorchestia sp. MABIK (assembly GCA_014220935.1). Classification (NCBI taxonomy): domain Eukaryota; kingdom Metazoa; phylum Arthropoda; class Malacostraca; order Amphipoda; family Talitridae; genus Platorchestia; species Platorchestia sp. MABIK. The sequence continues at coordinate 3,956 of JACJUY010012221.1, read as the reverse complement.
TTACATTTTCTGTTCTGATCTGTGATTTATTTTAATTACCTAATAGTTAAATTTTCACTTCTTTAAAAAATTCTTCGAAGAAGTAGATTTTGAATACGCATACTGGTATAGACTACAGTTCAGAGATAGGAAGGAGTCATAACTCCATTTTTCATGCTGTAGATACACCTTTTTCCGTGCCCTAAATACCTAAAATCTCGATCGATTTTTTGTAGCACAAAAATCGTATGAATATACCATAGTTAACTAACATAATATCAATTAGATCTCACCAAAGTCAATACATGAAACAAATGCAGCGGCTGTACATGTCACCGTTGAAAAACGAACTCTGGAAATTTAATAAACTACGAAAAATGCTAATGAAAGATGTTAATCTCCTATGATTTGAATTGAAATTTTCTCTATAGGAGTTGATTTTTTTCAGTGTATTTTCAAACATAACTGATTTATTTGTCAGTAATTAAATTATAGAAAAATTTAGCCATTTTATTTGTCGGATATGATTTACCGGAGCTCAGTTGGAGACGTCAGATGTAGACCCATGTTTTGAAAGTCATCTTCATGAAAAAAATATACTATTTCTGGGAGTCCCATCATCGAAGGTTTTCTGCTTTCATATTAGAAGTTTGTTCAAGCGTCTCATCGTACGATTCTTCAAACTTCAAGGTATAATGTTAGCGAATCTAAGTTTTGGTTCTTCATGCTTTCTCTGAGGTTTATAAAATTGTTTGGTGATCTTTCTTTTTGTTTTAAGGTGCAAGCTTAGACGTTCATACAAATAAACCGTTCAATTTTTTCGCTGATCAATGAGATTGCCGATAGGAGTAAATAATAAATAAATCAGTTGGGCACTCTACAGTTCAAGCACGTGTGCGTTATCCATCCCATACAAAGATAGATGTGAACAGTTCAACACAACTAACCTCAGAGGAGAGACCAAGGAAAAAATTCCTGAAATGGTTTTCGATGTGTACAATTTAAATTTCACTCGTCTCTCTTGTCCCGCCATGGTTTCGTAACTCTGTAGTGGAATAATCTTAATAATTAAACGGTCAGTTATCAGAGATCACTCTAGCACAATTGTCTTTTCTCAGAAAATACCCCGAACAATACGTGATAAAAACTCCAGAGGTCTCATTCCGCAGCAGTATTGTGTGGAGAAAGTTTCGAATCGGAAATGCATTTGATAAACGTAGAGCTTTGAAATGTAGAGAGCGCTACCGCTACACGCTCTAAATGCAGCAGGAGCTACCGCTACCGCTTCACCCTCTAAATTGTAGCGGCGCTTCTGCTACCGCCACAGTAAAATGTAGCGCCGCTACATTGGGCACTACAATGAAAACTCTCACTATTTTTGTTTTACTGTCCCATTCTCTCATAAACAATTCAAGATATTAAGTCATTATGAAAATATTTCAATGCAACTTTAGTGTAGCTTACCTAACTTAACTAGTACGGGTTAAAGAAGAAAGAGTTACAGCTATTTCATTAGTTTTATATTACATCATCACTACATGGATGTCTATTACCAACAATCGAAAAAATTATCATTAACGCGTTCAATTGCAACCTCAAGTTATACGGCATTTGAAATATCATAATGATCGCATGCAAACTTCACGGAATAATATTTCCATTTAGTAACTAAAATTTTCGTTTTAGAAATAATAGCAATTCAAGGTTGTTATTAAACTCTTTAGTTTCAGGACTTCCATCCCTAAGGAAAACATCCACAGCACCACAAGGAGAGATTAGAGTAGTGTAGTATGGAAAAGCTCTAGAAACGGTTTGCAGTGAAAGGATTCAGGAGCAGGCAAAGCGGGGCACACCGGACCTTTCAAAAGTTTATTAATTGTTCAATTTCATTGATGTGACGGTGTTTTCATGTTTTGTGTAGTTCATTAAAAAACAAATCAACCGTGTCCTCTTCCTCGCTGCTGCAGGTAGTTTGTGTGCGGCTGTCTGGAAGTTTTTCACTGACGATGGAGATAATATTTTTGTCTGTCTCTGTCATTCATCTTGACACCAGATTAATTTTTAATATTTATAATATGGATGAAACGCTGAACAGCCTATACGATTATACATTGGTAACCAGTTGACAGCTCTGCAACGAAATCATTCGCACAGTTCTATTCCATAATTTGTATGACAATATTGTAAATGCAGCGGTAGCGCTGTAGTGGCGAAACCACGAATCGCTACTTAAATATTTCTCCTGGCGCTTTCGCTACCGTTACGTTGTTTTAAAAGTAGCGCCGCTACCGATTCAGAAAATGAAACCGCCGCTACTTGAAGAGAGCTACTGCCCACCTCTGGATCAAACCTTTAAAATGAAATGTTTAGAACACTCATGAGCTCCTAACTTCATCTGATTCCTAATTACTGAGATAATCCCACTATCTTGTTTCGATTTGCCTTCAATTTCATAACAATATTCATTCAGAATGCACAAACGTGAGATACTATGGCTTCAATCTAAATAAACTCATCAACAACGTTAGGCTCAGTACCACTAAATCGGTCGCAACTGCATTTAATTTGCATTGACGTTGGAAAAATATCAAGGTACCTCATTCAGAAGCGTTGTAAAATTATTCTTACAGAATAAATCTATTGAACTTCATTTGCTCACCCTGCTTCTCATGAAAACTTTTCTTGGTTGATTAAAAATAAGAGTTTTCCCACTGATATTCTAGGAAATTCTAATCTCCCAAAAAAACAAAATTCCGAGAGTAACTCATAGCAGAACGACAGAAATAAAATCTGCACCATCATTACGCAGAAGCAAAACATGGTGACGGAAACAGGAGTACTTACAATAAAAATTAGGACTAAAGTCCGTAGATGTTATTCTGACAATCGATATTAATTAATTAATGAAAGCAATATTTATCTAAATTCATCCCAAAAGCAAGAAAGAACACGGAAGTATGTCCTCCTTATTCTGATAAGTCGGTGAACTGTAGGAGTGAAGCAAATTACGCAAAATGAAATTAATACCTTAATATATAGAAAATGAACTGACAAGATATTTGTAGATAATACGGTCGAAGACACATTATCAGAATGTACTAAAGGCAATAAAAATTTTCAAGATAATGAATTTTTTTGTTTAATTCCTTATATTTGTGAGGGCAACAAGCAGTTCTCTAACGCAAAAGTAAATGCAAAGCCATTTTTAACTTTTGTAGCATAACTCTTCGTCAAATCCATTGCACTAACGCATCATTTTTTTAATAATAAAACATATATATTGCCCTTATTCATTCTTTTGTAGCACAATTCTTGTTAAATTTAACTGGACAACAGATTAAGAAAATAATTAATTCACTCTGATTTTGTCAAGCGCAAAAACAAACACATTGTCATCATTCAGTCTTTTTTAGCACAGCTCTTATTTAATTCCTCCTTAAGAAAAGTTTTAAAAATAAAATAGCTAATTATCACAGCATCTCTCCTGTGCAAAACTAATATATAATCATTATTCCGAAATTTGTAGTGCGACTTTTATTAAGTTCCCCTGTACGAATGGTTTCGTAAAAGAATTGATATTTTAACACCAGTAACAGCCGTGAGTAGTTTTCTTCATGAAAAATTGAGAATAAATATAGCCCTAAAAATCTGAAACAATTTACTACATTCGCTGCCTCCCAGACATGACGGAACCTGAGAAGTCCCCGGCGAGCTCGGGAAAGAATAAAGCAATCGATTTCCCTTCATTTCTTCATCTGCCGTTGTCTCGGTAAAATAGGGATGAAAAGTTATTTAACTAATGTACACTATATAATTAATGGCTAAAGTTTGTTCTTAAAGATACAAATGAAATGCAAATACGCACTAAATGAATACAATAAGGTTTTTGAAGAATTTTTGCTACTAAAGGTATGTGGTGTTCTCCCCCAGGCTGCAACACGCTTCGGGCAGACTTTGAGATATCTTTTTCGTGACAG
>JACJUY010012220.1:3365-23065 GCA_014220935.1 Platorchestia sp. MABIK | reverse complement strand
ACAGTAGTGACAACCGAAAATGGCGAAGAAAGTCAAACCACTAACGATATTGGTACAACTAACTGGGGAACAGAGACAGATTCATTCTCTTCAACAGTAGTGACAACCGAAAATGACGAAGGAAGTCAATCTACTGACGGTATTGGTACGACTAACTGGGGAACAGAGACAGATTCATTTTCTACAACAGTAGTGACAAACGAAAATGACGGTGAGAGTCAAACCACTAAGAATATTGGTACAACCAACTGGGGAACAGAGACAGATTCATTCTCTTCAACAGTGGGAACAACCGAAAATTACGAAGGGAGTGAAACCACTAACGATATTGGTTCGACTAACTGGGGAACAGCGACAGATTCATTCTCTTCAACAGTAGTGACAACCGAAAATGACGAAGAAGGTCAAACCACTAACGATATTGGTACAACTGGCTGGGGAACAGGCACAGATACTTTTTCTACTACAAAAGGAACCACTGGAAATAGTATAGGCACAGAAAGCACTAACGGTGTCCGTACAACTGACTGGGTTTCAACTACAGAAGCTTTGTCTACAGCAAGTGAAAAAATTCACAGTGAAACAGTCTTCGGCATACCAGTCCAGGTAACTACTACAGATACGTTTTCTACCACAAGAGGAACTATTGAAAATGGTACAGGAACAGGAACCACTCCTGATGCTGGCACAACTAATGGAGAAACAACTGCAGAGACAATTTCTACCCCAAGAGGAACAAGTGAAAACGATATTGGTATAGAAACCACTCCTGATGTTAGTACAACTAACGGGGAAACAACTGCAGATACATTTTCTACCCCAAGAGGAACAAGTGAAAGTGATATTGGTAAAGAAACCACTCCTGATGTTAGTACAACTAACGGGGAAACAACTGCAGATATATTTTCTACCCTAAGAGGAACAAGTGAAAACGATATTGGTAAAGAAACCACTCCTGATGTTAGTACAACTAACGGGGAAACAACTGCAGAGACAATTTCTACCCCAAGAGAAACAAGTGAAAACGATATTGGTATAGAAACCACTCCTGATGTTAGTACAATCAACGAGGAAACAACTGCAGAAACATTTTCTACCCCAAGAGGAACAAGTGAAAACGATTTTGGAAAAGAAACCACTCATGATGTTGGCACAACTAATGGAGAAACAACTGCAGAGACAATTTCTACTCCAAGAGGAACAAGTGAAAACGATATTGGTATAGAAACCACTCCTGATGTTAGTACAACTAACGAGGAAACAACTGCAGAGACATTTTCTACCCCAAGAGGAACAAGTGAAAGTGATATTGGAATAGAAACCACTCCTGATGTTAGTACAACTAACGGGGAAACAACTGCAGATATATTTTCTACCCCAAGAGGAACAAGTGAAACCGATATTGGGGTAGAAACCACTCATGATGTTGGCACAACTAATGGAGAAACAACTGCAGAGACAATTTCTACCCCAAGAGGAACAAGTGAAAACGATATTGGTATAGAAACCACTCCTGATGTTAGTACAACTAACGAGGAAACAACTGCAGAGACATTTTCTACCCCAAGAGGAACAAGTGAAAGTGATATTGGAATAGAAACCACTCCTGATGTTGGCACAACTAATGGAGAAACTACTGCAGGTACATTTTCAACCACAACAGAAAAAAATGTAGATGAAGGAAGTGGATACGACGGTAGTGGAAGCAGTGAAGGGGATAGTGAAGGGTGTGGGTGCGGCGGAAATGGCGACCATGACTTAGATGTCGAAGGTGGTAATAATAATGGAGGATCTAAGCTGGTGGACCTTGATATTGATCTGACTGTGTTCTCTCCTTGCTCGTCAGACTAAACGGCAACTTTCATTAGTAGTCGCTAATGAATAGACAGTACTCTTTTTTGTTCGATCAGTTTTTACCGCAGGAACACTGAATTTATCTTAAATCTCAAGTTAATTGAAACTGTGAGTTTCTCTTCCTGTTGAGTTAACTGGCAGCGTAATCACAATTTCATAAAACTCTTCTCGTTTGATTTTAGTGGCGTAGACCAGTCGTCATGTTCTTCTTCAGTTCATTTAGGTTGAAATTCCACTTCAGGGGAACGAATACCCAAGGTCAGGAAAATCATTGATTGTTTTATTGCTTTATTCGCCAGAGAAATGTTTTGTTTACAAGCTAGCAGAGTTTCAGAACAATCTGAGCATTGTAAGGGAAGGAAACGAAGTCTTGAAGGGGGAGAGGGTAAAGGCGCAGCAGCCAGCACCAGCCAATAAACGCTTGTGCCTCGCCTCTGTAAATTGTTTTTTTTTGTTATTGCTCTATTCAATGCTTAAATACTTACTTTATAAGCTAGCGAAGGTACAGGACGTTATGAGCTTTGTGAGAGAGGGAAAGTGGGTCAGGAAGGGGGTTCGTTCAAGTGCAATAGCTAGCGCCGGACAGTCGCCGCATCTGACATGCTCCAGATATTTTTGGATTTTTTTAATGCTCCATTCGATACAGGAGTGCTTAGTTCACAAGCTAGCAAAAACAAACATCGTTCTTTGCTTCGTGAGAATGGAAAAGTGGGTCGAGAAGGGGAGGAGCGCATCGAGGAGGACGCAGCAGCGTACGCTCCTAGTGCGTACGCTAGGAGCGTACGCAGCGTACGCTCCTGTTAACACTTGTGGTACCGGTTCCTTCAAGGATCCACGAAAACTTTAAAAAAAGAAATTCTTATGTTTAGACAGCTTTCAGAACGTCAGCCGCATCAATTTTTCCAAGCAATATAGCTTGCAATTAAAAAATACTTGTTTCTCGGTTGAAAAATGATTTTCCTGAGCAATTGAAGATGAACCATTTCAAAAACTATCTCCTCCGTACGTTATCATCGTAGAGCAATGATTTAGGTCTCATTGAATGTGCAAAAAATTGCTGCATGGCTGGATGTAGGTTTGCTTTGAAATTCACAGTAATTTTTTTAGTTACATCGAAAAATCAATGGAAAAATGAATGATTTAAAAAAAATTGATATTTCACAAAAAATAAGCGATTGCGATTTTCAGCCAGGCAGCAACTCTTTGCACATTGAATGAGACCTAAATCATAGCTCTACGATTCTAACTTTCGAAGAAAGTAGCTTGTGAAAAACCCTATTTTCACCCATTTCTCCCATTATCTCCGTAATTATTTTGAAAATGGTTTAAAGTCTGGGATACGACCCCTATAACCTTTTCAAAAATACATATGTATGCCAAATTTCATAGATTTGGATCCCATACAACAAATGTGACAGCCATTTCCTTGATTTTGGGTGGACGTTCCTCTTCACTCTGATGATAGTAAAGGAAGACCTGCAACGTTGCGGAGATGCTGAGTGGAGCTTAGAAATTTAGCTTACTTGATGTCGACTTCATGAGTTCTACGGCTGATTGCAGCTCTTAAACATGTTTTTTTTATATTGATTACAGCGAAATTGATTTTATTGTCTCTTATTCGATTCAATTATACTGTGTGCTCGTGTAATATCATGAGCTTACAACCATTACGTTTGTTTGCACTTTTACTCCGTGTGTAATTCATAAAGTTTGAAATATACCATTGGTTGCATATCAAATATTGTTGTTTTTTTTTCACCTTTCTTTGCTACCACTCTTAAACTTGAAAATATTAATAACATCGTCAGCCAAAAAAGTTATGGAAATCCATCTGTATCGTTCCTTTGTACAAGTGATCTGTCCGTGTGCCGACATGAAGCAATCTTCTTGTAGGCTAGGGTAGTGCCATCCCAGAACTAGACCTAAATTATTCGACCGCTGATGTGATCATTTGGGGGATGTTGTTCCGTCATGAATATCTAATTCTAGCGAGAAAACTAATAAACTTGAGGGTTGGTAATTAAACTAAAACCTGAAAAATTTAAGAAAACACTTCAAGTATAACTTACGGCTAATTCACAATTGATGAAAAAGACTTTAATATTTCGGTTTAATATTTCATACGGAAAATGTTCCCATTGGTTTTAAATTTATTTTCAAGTCGGTCACAACCCAAATCATCGGAAAAACTCTCAGCAAAACATGACATATGAAGTGAACTTCCATTATGCTGTCTTCCAAATTATTTTAAATTCCCTTGATTTTGAATTTAACTTATGGCATTATGATTTTTTTTAATTAAAATCTTCGTAAATTAAAATTTTTCTATTAACCATTAGTGCATCATGAAGATCCCAACATTTCTGGCTCTCATGTTCTCAGAAGTTGTCTGATAATTTTACATAAAGATCAACGGAATTTCAAACTTCCAAAGCATGTTCAAGTACATCAAAATAACGCACGGCGGGGGAATGAGAAATTTCTCCGATAAATGAATCTAGATTCGTGCGGTCATTACGAGGTGAATCTGAAAATTTCTAAATTTTATTAAATCTCAACTCATCTTAGGCTAACATGTGCTTGCGTAATATGCCGAATTTTTCCAGCTGCAGCTTATCTTAGAGTTGGTTTCATTACCTGTTTGTTAGCTTATCAGAGGCTCTGTGTTGTATAATGGGTTAGAAGTATTTATTTTTATACGTAAACTTTTGTTATGAATCTCAAGTCTTAGCAAACTCACGTTTACAATTTACACACTCAGTTATTTATCAACGCCTTCCAAAATCACATACAAATTTTATAAGTCCTAGATTATGAAATATTGTAAAATACTATTTAACCTTGACTAGAAATCTCTACTGAATCAACATCAGGCAAATACGTTTATATGCCACCCTTAAATTCACCGATGTAATTTAGCAACACGGGTTTTTGCTTAACACCAATATGATTATCAAAATTAGAATGCTGCACATATTGGAGAACAAATTAAAAGGTCTGACTCACTTTCGGATGAACTCTTTCCCTATTGGATAGTTAAATATGAAAATTGCACCACATGTGTAAATTAAGATTTTTAATCGTTTTTGCCTCGAACACATTTTTCGAATTTTTGCATAGAAACGATTTATTTTGAAAAAGTGTTTAAGGGACAGCCATCAAGGTGAAATAAAAGCCATCGCAATTGATTCTAAAAGTAACTTTTAGTGTCATTCTACTCAAAAAAGGAATATTCTACGATCTTTATTGAATCAAAATTCATATTTTTTGTTGGCGACAATTTGAAAATTTTCTGAAAAAATGTCAATTTTTGCGAAATGAAAAAACAATTAAATAGAATCAAAACCTAAATTGAATATGTAATGAGTCTCAAACAAAGGCACTACGTCGATTAACACGAGCGGTATAATTCCTAGAAATTTGAAAACTTGGATATGACAGGGGAGCCAATTGAATGAAAATTTCGACCAATAGCATATCCTTACGTTTTTCAAAGACATAAGTAAAAAATGTTGATCCAAAATTTGATAGAAGAGTTAATTATCAATAAAGTGCGTGTTGGCGAAGCTCATGCGCGTACGCGGTAGGCACACTTAGTCTAAACCTATTTTTGTCTAGGCATGTTGAGATCGGTGTATGTGCTCGTGGCATTTCACTTGCTGTCTATACACGTGTGTATGTACGGCAGTATGTATGTAGGATGTATGTATGTAGTACGTGTATGTAGTATGTACTATATACACGTATGTATGTAGTATGTACGGCAGGGGCTAATAATTCGGCAAAGTTTCAATATTTTCTGTTATTCTGTCGTAAACTATTTTATACCGCGCAATAATCCCTAAATTGATTTCGTGTAAAAACATTTTCGTTGAAAGTGTTGATTTCGTTGATTAAAAGGCATAATGGGTAAAATGGTGAAATTTATGTGCAATCAACTTTGTTTTTAGAGCTAGATCCTAAGTGTTTGTATTATATTGTTACAGAAACCGTTTGGATAAGCCTGCGAGTTTTCAAATACCCTATACGCACCCAAAGAACCACGAAGTTCTTTACAGTGCCCTTTGAACCAAGTCGCTACTTCAATTTGATAAATTGAAATTTATAATATATATCTTATTGGGACAACTATGAAAGTGAAATATTAAGGTTACCTCACAAACGGACGAACTCATGCACCAATTTTTACCATTTTTCAAGCTCTATCGATCTGTCGATTGATTTATTTGTCATTCCTGTACCTTCAAAACTATAGGAGAAGTAGCATTGCAAAGGTAAGCAAGTTCAAGTTTTCAGGAGAGCCTGACAAATTCGTCACGTGGCCGTGTTGTGACGTAAGTGACTGGCATTTCGCTTGCTGTGGCAGACGAACGGACACACTTACAAAGCAGCGAAGCATATCGTTAGGGTCAGAAAACAATTCTCTATTACATGAGCTGAAAAACGAAAGATGTGGCAGACGAACATACCTACAAGGATGTAAATCATATCGTTAGATTCGTAAAAAAATCTCCATCACATGAGCTGAAAAAACAAAAAAATGACAATTTCGGTTATTAAGGTGAGACAGACCCCTTACGTAGAAACATCATTTCCTCTTCGTATGTCGTGATAAAACCATGATATATTTTGAAATCATTAACTTACTGCGGTGAGAGAGTAACTGATATCGAACGACCTTATGGAGGAACAATGGAAATATAAAATGAGTACATATAAGACTTTCTGATATTTAGCAAAGAATCTTAGAACTCTCAAACGGTAATTAGTTTCTCTATGAATATTAATTATATGAAGCACTTCTACAACAAATAACATTGCTAAGATATTATTCTGCTTTCACTTTTCCTAGCACTCGTGTACTAAATCTGAAAATCACAATTTCAATTTTACAAGAATGTCTAATAACATTAGCAATGAACAAATTTTTCGAGCGTTTTGATGATGATGAAGTGGGTTGAAAATCAGACAATTTCAGCAAAAAAGGAGCAATGATTAAATTACATAATATCTTCTTGAACAAGCGCAATACTTGAGTACTCATAAAAACCGCGGAGTGAAAGAATAAATAGAGCCAGGCCAAATGAACGTACTTGATGTACTGGTTTTGTATCCACTGTACCCACTGTATGAGTACTGGCTCAGTGCCTAAGACTCAAACATTAGACTTGTTATGAACGGAAGAACAGAAACTTTTTGATAAGCATGTCCTCGTTTTCCAGCAGTTTAAAACTACCAAACAATCATTATTTTCATTGAGACAGTTCGGCGACCACCGCATTCTGCGATTCCTTGCTGCCTATCGAGTCTCCAATCCGACTTTTTACGAATTTATACCGGCCGGAATATGAGAAATTAGAGTCGTGAGAGGCAGTAAGTTGGCCTTTCCTGCAATGTGAAGCCTGATCCAACATTTATGGCTACTTGCAGATGTAGCAACGGCGTGAATTTTTAACTGGGCAAAATATGTGGGTATCATGAAAATAAATGTCTTTATCGTAGCTTAAGATTGCGTTCGTTTCTACATTGAGGAAAAATGTAAGGTATTTTGGCACACTAAAGTGTGTCGAACGCTTTTCCCAATACCGACACATAATTGTGTGTCATGAATGTACTCTGACACTCTTTTGTGTGTCTCAAGACACATTTAAGTTAAATCTACGGTACCTTAAACCCAAATTAACTTACTCCTTCCATCTATCTTCTAACTTTCGTGTGAACTTGAAATAATTACAAACTTGTATGAACTCAGTGAACAATTTAAGGTTTTCACAGAAACAATTGTTGGATCAATCAATTTCATGTGAATTTGAAATTTTCACGAAACTAGTTCAGCATAAAAGTGTATTTCTATTGTAACTTTCTGATTAGTTTCAATAAATTCGATATTGCTAGAAAGAATAAGTACATCATAATGCTACTTTGAATTTTGTCGGCGCCATTGGAATAAGTTGAATAAATTGAAAAGATTTTCCAATTATTAGTTCATAAGGATATCAAACTGATGTATGCAAATGACTGTGGAAGTTAGCAAGCCTATGTCCTTGTCAAATGAACAAAACAGTGAAATGCATTTTGTGCATTCCAAATTAATGATAATATTTAGCATTCGTCAAAAAAAGATCATGCTTGATCCCGTTGTACATGGACTGAATCTAAAGCAAAGCCGTATAATACATTTACTTTATTCGGAATGGAAATGCTACAGCATTTTTTGTAGTTTGAAGCATTTTTTGTGGCTAGAGAATTATTATAGACAGCGTTCCAGAAGCGTACTTATCCCTTGTGCTCGCAGATAAGGAAGATGAAATGAAATGGTATGGAACTTTTTGGTCAAATTGGCCCTGTAATTGTGAGCCCTTTAGCTGGGGCTCCGTTGTGTCGGTAGGATAGGAAAGGCGGCAACGTTTCGAGTGGTTTACTGGACGTCGAAGCTTGCTTAGGGCCGGTGCTACCGGCGGGAAGAACTCGGTCAAAATGCGATTACTCATACACGACGAGCGCTTTTACGTGGCTCGGTGCACGAATACACGAAGGGCCGCACATAATTATTCGCACGGTAAAATGGCCTCCTATGATTTAGCAAAATTTATTTCGACACCGGGTACTATTCAAAGAATAAAAAAAAAAATGACCAATTCATGCATGGTGCCGAATGTCATCCATTGAAAAATCACATCAGTGATTTAACCACCTTTTAGATTAATGGATGTCCCAAGCTTGCAAGAAGGTACGTTCAATTTTCGCTTTGCTATGTTGTGTTGATTGATTGGTTCAATCAATTCAATTCTACCATTTGATATACATGACTTTCTAAGTTTTTCATTTATCCCAGATATTCTTCAATTTTTATTTTTCATTGTGATAGTGAAAAGCTATCTATCAAAAAACAGACTTAGGATTAGTTTCCCTAGATTATTTTATATCAATAAACAGGTTTGATTATCTAGTCAATGTTCTTTCTCCCTCCTCACGAGAGTAAGGAATACTAACGAAAACTTGCTCGCTGCAGATGTTCAGATGCTAGGCTGTTAGCAAGAGCTGAAATGCCACTTGATATTATTTCACCCGAAAAAGGGTAAATATCGCAAATCTGCGTTGAAAATTAACTTCAATGAAAAACATTTTTCCATGCAAAAGTTGAGACCATGTTCGAATTCTTGACTTGTCTCAAGATACATATGAGTAATCGTTCCGGACAGGGCGTTTTACCATTATTTGCACCATTTATTTGTTCCAATTCCAGTTGTTCCATGCCTAAACTCACCCTTCGTTTCAAGATTTTCTAAACTATAACAAACCGGGTCCAACAGTTTTAGGCTACAATAACAAACTTTAATTTTAAATTGTGCGATACAGCTGCATTTCAATACACATTACACTTGTATGTTGAAGGCTCGTCCGGCCTCATGATTTATACTGAAGGATTTACATTTAATAAAGCAAATACATATATATGATTTTACCAATAAACGCTTCGTGACTTCACGGTAAAGACCCTCTAGACTTCATCGTCAGAGTCCGCAGATAACATTCTCGTCGCTTCGCCTTTGGTGCTCGAGCTATCAGGGCGGGAGTGTGTCAGGGACACGATGAAGTTCACGGTAGCGAGGTTCATGTTCTTGACTCGTCTTGCTACAATGACGTTCATTATAAATGCAATTACAAGTGCTATGACAACGGCTACAATTGGAAAAGACGATACTATGCCCAGAAACTTGTGGTCGTTCAGATCATAAGTGTGCATGAAGGGGAGGGGATGGATGACGACCGCCAACAGGCACGCACAGATGCCCTGCAACGGTAATGCAATTCATTTGTGGCGCCAATGAAATTCTGTACTAATAAAATTTAGCAAAAACTATGTTACCTCATCACCAATATCGATAAATGCTTTTATAGCTCAAAGGAAGTGAAAGTACGATTATTTAAGAACTGTGAAAACAATTCGAGTCTAAAAAACAAGACGAGTGTCGTATGCAAATTCCAGTAGTATTTGAAAATTTCAATTTCTTGCATACACATTATTTGAATTGAATGATATAAAATTTAACCCAACAAACCCGTAAAAATGGTAGGTAGAATATATTTCCTATCACAAGTTTAGTACTCTTCACATGTTTCACAATAGCAATGCACTCCTGAGACAAAATAACACTGAACTAGCAGCGTACATCTCTTGTTGCAGCAGCATTGTAGATAAAATCTCAAGAAGTCGATGTAAGCACACAAAATCTAAATTTCAAGAAAGATGAATTACAAAGAATCCATTAATTTTTAGAGCTTTTAGGATCATGCTTTACAACCCATTATTAATTAAACATGTCACAAAGCTCAACTCCCCAGAAAGTTTACACAAAGAGTCAGAATTTCCACATGTCAGGAAGCTTGCAGCCTCAAAGAATTATATTAGAGGAAGAAGTAATCTATCATCAGAAGCAACTGATCACCTGTGCAATGAACATTAGGGTCCTCCCCAGGGCGGCTGTGACGCTCCTGTTGTACATGATTTCGGCCACCACACACGCGATTTGAACAGCGGTCAAGTAGAAAAGCATCATGTGCATCTGAGAAAAGATAACAGAGTAGTAAACGCTTCCAGAAATTCAAATGATACTTCGGTACAATGAGTTAATTATGTCAGGTTTCATTCCGTTTGCTAAACTAGGTTTAGGATTACCTGGGAATGAAGTGGCAATACTTCTTGATAAAACTTCTTAATTAGGGAATTAAATTTTTCTCAATTTAGCGGCTGAGCCATTGCGTATTTAACTGCCTCTCCTTACCTGAGTATAAGAGCTATTTAACAATTTAACAATTTATTTACCCATGCTATACATCAGTAGATTGTTTCTTAAAGCCATTACAATGAACACATTAGATGATAGCTCCTTGTCGGCCGGATCAAGTACGGCGAGTTTTAGGGCATCTTATCATCAACGCTATTTTAAGGTTTACAATTATGTTTAAACTAATTTACTTAACCTAGTTGCACAGAAGACTGATCAATGAATTCACTCGAAAATTACCAAAGATAAGGTAAAAAAATTTGCACAGTGCATCTTAAATACTTTGTTTGAGTTACTTGTGTAAAATACAACGTTCTTGCAGTAATACAAATCAACTCGATATGAAATAATAAAAAATATACCCTAAAACCGCTATTTGAGTTTATTTATTTCATAAGTAGGAAAATCAACAACTATGACTGAAAAACTGGTTACTTAAGGTACATCTTTCAATAAACAACTTTTAATAAAATGAAACAGTTTAACTTCTGAACGTCTAACAATTTGAGATTTAAAAGTCCCAGTTAACCGGCAACAAACAGAAACTCATGTGCAACATCACCTGCTGATCCACAATTGTTTTGTGCCCTAGATGGTTTGCCAGAATATAGGCAGTAGTTCCGTTAGCTAAGATGAACCCGACGTACTCTGACGAGGGTGGAACCGTGAATCTGTTAAATTAAGGAACTTTATCGCACAAGAATCCGTGACACTTACAGCACGTGCGTTGTGACATGTAGTGTGTAAATATTCCATAACATTTTTTGTACGTAGAACACGTGGCATGTGGTGCGCAAACGTACGTATGAGACGAAATATTTGTTGTACGAGTAACCGTGAAATGAAAGTAAGTATCATATAGCATTGCATAATTTTGTGAACTCATGAAAATTTGTTTTAATTCTTTATATTTTAAATGTACTTAAATGTACTGGGGCACATGAGTAAGAGCGCTGAGGAAAATATTATTGCACGGAACATTGAAATGAACTTCTATTTCAATTTACATCAGCTTATTTATTTAATAATTAAATCATGTCACAAATTCTCTTTTAACGATATCTGTTCAAGAGAATTAGATTAATACTTTCCTCCAAACTTTTCTACAGCGGAATGGAAGCCCTCAGGATGTAGATGTCAGTTGTATGATTTTCTGGAACAGTGGTTTTTGTAACAAACGATGATGATGAAAATTTCAGAAAAAATTCTAATTCAAAATAATGCCCGTGCCTCAACAGGTCAAAGTTGGAGCTTATTTGAAATAGAAGGTTTTACGCAAGTAAAAATTTTTATTCCGCATGGCTCAATAGTCTGTTACTACGAGTGTTTAGCGTCTGAGATAGTGTGTATTTTTAGCAAACATTCCATCTTAACTTTTCCGCCGAGGCTTCTGTAATTTTGCACGCCAAAGCGCTGTTTCAACACTGGACGGCTAAAGTTCTAGGTAGATGCCTAGGCGAAAAAGTCAGACTGGGCTCACTAAAATTCAGCTCATATTCTGAGTCCTGATCACAAACAAAGCTTTACCGTTTTGTAGACAAATGAGATAAGATATTCCACTCATCTTGGCAAAATCATTTTGAAAAGATGAAAAGCATCACAGAATTTAAGATGAGACATGAATTGATAAGCTCGATATCTGCATTACAAGCGTGGGAAGAGCTTTACTGTGTTATTCCGCGATGGTTCTCAGCACAAAGGATTATTCTTGTCACAGATGAGTCACCTTACTCTATTTTTAAAAAGAGAGGCATGTTTTTCGGGACCTTGGGAAAATTTCCCAAGATGGCAAAATATGCTGTCATTGTGATAAAATTTTCTGAATCTATTTTAGGTGTCATACTGAAACTGGAACAAAATACAGAACTTTACACTAAGGGAAAACATTGTCTCATTATCGTTCCAAATTCATTGTGAGTGCTTGTTTTTACTTCAAGAGCCAAGCCTCACATTCAGGCTTGAAAGTTGGACTCTACTCAATTCCGTGAAATTTAAGAGATAAAGATTAACTCTTAAATGATCGTCAATTCCAGAGCCACTATTTAGTTAAATATCATTTTAAGAGAAATCAAAAGTTCAAGATTGCATCATTTATGCGGGGCACGTGAATCGAGAAGACTTCACCCATTGAACATCCTCACTTTAATAACCGTCATTCGAAAATTCAGCACAAATCATAGATGTAAAAAAAGCAAAATTTGTTATTGAAAATGAACTCATAACTGTTGATTCAATATGCGGACCGTAAATTAGAAAAAAACTACTACTTATGAAAGAAGAAAGTTTTATCCTGTGAAAGAGCGCTGATGTGTTACCATGGTATTTAATTTAAGAGCGTTAACAACTATCCTTTCATGGTGGAATTGAAGAGTACTTGTTGCACTAGACTTAATCATTCCCATGGCTTTCAAATGAGAATGATTTTGATGCAATGTCTGTGCTTCGGTTGATCACTGCTGAGCGGATAATTAAACTTTGAATGATCATTTAACACCAGGTACTCACCCGACCCTGCGAGGTCTTTTCCTCAGAAGGCGTTAAAAAAATATATTCAGCATCCTGTTTCAGAGTCAAATAATTTCACTAATTCTATCATTTGTTCTGTGAACATATTCAATTTCCGGTAGTATATGTGATCGTATTTGATCTCTGACAAGTAAGAAGTGAAGAGAAGCGACTGGCTCACCACAGTCACAGAACACCTACTTGTAATGATGCAAAATTTCTAAAAGTCCCATCAGGCTGAAAGAACTGAACATCAGAGTGTGGTGCAAGAACAGGACTGTAGGGTAGCCCATCGTCAATGAGATGGTCTCGGCTGCAGTGAAGAGAAAACGTGTTAGGGGATTATTATTAGTTTCAGATGAAATTTTCCTGCTATACAAGTCGATTTTTTTACTCAAAATCATGGAAAATTTTTGGAGTTCAAGGCGCTTTGATTTCCGGCCTATTCAGGGTTTTATAAAAGAGTAAAGGAACCCGCACATTAGTTTCAAAAATGGCAGGGAAATTTAATCTAATTTAACCGTAAGTGTGAAATAAATTTAATCGAATATTTTTAAATGAACTAGAGACGAATAAAGCCAGTGTAACTTCATGGGAATTGAATGATTCAGTTGTGAAGCAGATTGATAAATAGACTTTTGCTGCATGAACTTAGTCGTGTTGGGGGAGCATGAGACGGCGACCTTAACAAAGATTAGTTGTTATGAGCACTGGAGAATTGGCATGCGATGGTTGCTAGCAGATGAAGAAAAGCACAGTTCATGGAAAATCTAGACAGTTGAATTGAGAGATAGATTCGTTGATTGATGAAAATATTAGTTGGAATTTAAATAAGTTTGAGGATACAAACTAACTATGTAGTTTTGAAAAATGATGTAATTTGTGAATGAAGAAAAATAGATCTTTCGATTTTTAGGAGGAAATGATGATCACATCCTCGGTTTAACATTCACTTGATAGTCCTAATAGAGAGAGGATTGCCTTCAGCTACAATCAGATCTGACCATCAGAGGCAGTTCTGTTTTACTTCTTTAAAGAATGGAATAGTTATAAATATATTTCATGCCATTTTAACTTAAAGTGATGCGCGAAATATCGTGTGCGATGATTTTTTCGATGAAGTTCCATAAGAAACCCATTAAAATTATTTTCATCGAAGTGTATTTAAAGACAACCGTTCTGAAATTTTTATGAAGTTGTTAACGCATACATAATCCTATTGAACGGTCATTCGCAAATAAGTTCAAAGAGGCAAATATTATTCACTGCCTCTAAGGAAGGTCCAAAAAGTTCGAAACGTTTTCTTCTTGGCTCTTTATGTATTTCCAAAATCAACTAAATATGACTTTTACCCCAATGGATGACTCAAGGAAAGGCTGTATTCAAGATACTCACTGATGCACATAACACTTGAGATCAAAACCACGACGATTGCTTCAACGGGGCGTGCTCGCATCCAGCCTAAGTGGTATGTCGAAAAAAGCGCGTTCTTGTAGTTGAGTTTCTTATGGTCACTGCCCTTGAGAAGTGCCTGTCGTCGGGCCACGTGATACCTAAATACAGTGTTGAACGTCCACAGGCAGCCAAAGAGGATGAAAGCAGTCCCGGCCCCTAAGTGAGCGAAGAAATCTCCTATCGCAAACGGATTGGGATGGCCCTGTTCATGCAATTCTGCCTTCATTGTGTTGCTTTTCTATGACCTGCGATGAATGGAAAGAAAATTATTATTTGAAAATAACAAACTGAAAACTGGTTTTCATGCAAGTTCATTTAACCCCTGAATATTTTGCAAAATATAGCAGTCGAAACTAGTTTTCTAAAAAATATTGATTCATTCATTAATGTTTAGGAGAATGATCATTTTTTTGCTATGTGTAGTAGCAGAAATTCCTCAGAACAATTCTCAGTGCATTTAATTAATGATTTTAACCTGCGATTCGTTCTTTAATTCCAGTAAAACATCGATATTAAATTAAGAAAATGTGTTAAATTGAGATATTTGAAAAATGCCCATCTGAACAATAGCAGTTGAAAAATGTTCAAAAATAATGTTTTAATGAATACTTATTAAAAAAGTTCAGAATATATTAGAAGAAAGTTTCACATCACGGATCTTTATATTCACATGGGACACAAAACTGAGCAGACATTTGAACCAAATACTAAGCAGAAATGAACAAACTTACTTAAAATTTATTCGTAATTTCTTGATCAAAATCGGAAATTTATTATCTGTTCTGTGGTCCTAGGAAAAACAAAGAATGCATAGTCTATCCATGTGGAATATTAATGAACAGTACAATGCACTGATGTGCTTTCCAGTAAGATCTATATTGAATAGGATCTATATTGAAAATTTGTAATAGTATAGGTATATATAATTAATTTACTAAAAAATAAAATAAAGTTGATAACATGAATAAATAAAATGCGTGTGTTAAGATTAACAAAACGAGCACAAACTAACCTACAAAATAACGTGGGAGTGAAATACATTACAAGTTCAAAATAAAGAATTTTGAACAACAGACGCTGGTTTGGCGTTCAGTAAAGTGTTTTATTTTCGAGCCACCTGCTTCAAACGTGGAGGATGTTATGAGACGATAACTTCTAATTACTCTGTCAAATATTATACTATATTTCTGCCTCCATAATTGCTATATTATTACCCCAAAACAGTTTTTTATATCGGCCCTTGTAACGATGTAATCATAAAAAGAGCAGGAAATAAAAACGCTTTAATAAACTCATAAGCTGCTCTCCACAAATGAATTAAATGATAAAAAATCATTTTTAAATTAGCGTCGCATCTTATGCCAAAAACAAACGACGATAAAAGTTTTCCAATTTACCTTACGATACCCTGGTTATTTCCACATGATCACAGTTATTCGACAGTGACAAAAAATGCAGTTACTTGATAGTTACATGTATACATGTATACTTAACTAACATGTAAATGCAGTAAATGCAGTTACATGTAAACTTAACTGAAATTTCTCAACATTAAAATTTCAATTTCAGGCAGCGAACATTTCAACCCATGGCTTACTATGAGGGAGAATACACCAGAATTAAACTTCTAATTTTGAAGAACTCACTTTGGTCAGTACGTCTGCTGAGCTCACAACTTAAAGTTAGACTTCTTTAAAACAGCTGCTGTTAGGTCCATGCACTGCCGAACACTGATGATAGCTGAATGCTCTCGAGCACTCAAGCCCCACTGAAAAACTTGCTCACTTCTTAATTGAAAAAACGATGTGATTCTGGAGTTTTTCCGGTCCTTAGCGGCGTCTAAGTTTCGTGCGTTCTTTTTATAAGAACCTCATCTTCGTATCCATGAATTGTTTAAGCCCTGAATTGGACTTCAAGATTAGCTCAACATTCCATCTTGTCCTAATTTTTTGTTGCACTCATTACACACCGGAGCTACTGCGTTTGGCCCTATCAGATTTTTCTATGATCTAACTTTAATAATTTTCGTTGCAATTGTTTGAGTTAGGCAATAATGTGTTGCATCAAGCGAAGAAGAGGATCGATGTCACCACCTTCACTTGAGAATGTAATCCATTTATGTGTTTCTGTACCGCAAAAACTCACTGTAGAGCTTAATGAGCAAGCATTATTTTGCAAAGGATGTCTGCGTAGTTTAAAAACATTGCAACAGAGGTGTACAGATATTACCTCTGTATATTCCTGCTGATAGGAAAATGAAGACAGAACTTCTTAAATCATTTAACCTATTGCTTGGTCTTGTATATTCGCTACATAATAGTCAAAGCCTATGTGTGAAATTTCTCCAGATAGTCTTTTGCTTCATAAATTTCATCAAAAAATACAGACACGTCACGACGGGGATGAAACTTTCATATTTATGTATAATTTGAAGCGAGTTGATACGTTCAATTTTACAAACTTTCATGGGTAAGAATTTTCTGAGCAGAGTTACGCAGAATACTAACCTGTTGATTGATAAACTTAAATGATTGAATTAATAGCGGCCGAAATTTTCACCACTCAGGGAAATTAATATACTTATCGAATAGGACTGACCATTTTCAGTATTTGTTGTTAACACCCACACGTTTTATACACTGTACATTGGCATAGTTTGAACACGGGTAGCACAAAAATAGTTTTTTCCGTATCTTCAGAATTAGGATTCAGAATTTGGAAAGCAGTAAATAGTGAAGGAAGTTTAACTTGCTTGAGAGCAGATATAATTTAACTCTTCACTTGCTACGTGGCACGAATGATTTCAAAGTTCCTGCTGTTTACTGTCACCAAAGAAATCACACTTTCATAGATTTGTGCGAGGACTGCGGTTTGATGACAAAGCAAGTAATAAAAATAAACTTGCTTGATGTCGCCCCTGAGTGAGCGAGAAGATTAATCTTCTCTGGAAGACTAGTAGAGAAAAAATCTACGTTTAGCACTAGAAAAAGGTGACCTTCAGGCGCTGGGCGCAAACCACGCAAAAAGCGGATCAGAGTAGGCAACCTTTTGGCCACCAACGACACGTGAGTTGGATCCGGAATCAGCTGCAACAAACGAATCGAATTAACGGGAATGTGTGTGTATAATTTACAACATAATGCAATGGAGACAAAATTCTAAAGTTTATGAAAAAGGCCTTCAATGCGAAACAAAGATCTGGTCTGGCAGATAGTCAAGTTAATTCGGGTAGCTTAGCAATACATAGGTTACCAGACCTCTTGGTAAACTGAAAAAACTTAGCAAAAACAATCACAAATCAAAAAATTAACAGGGAACCCACAACAGGCATGAGAAAGAAAAAAATTAACAGGAGCTTCGTCAGGTATACTTTAGGTTATTAAAAGTACGCCAGCAAAAAAGCTCAGGACATGGGTCCAAGCGCTGCGCAATAAGTTTTTTTTATGGCTTTAAAAGGCACAATACTTGAGCCCCATCACTGCTCCAGAGCTTTATTGAGGACTTGAAAAGCTCAAGACTAGTGCTCCAGCGCTGTGCTAAAGCTCGTTCTAGAATATTCAAAACCTTTTATTTCGAAAGGCCTGATTCTAGACTTCTTATTCTATAGAATCTAGACATCGGACCAATGACGTAACACAACTGGTCATTACAATGACACCAACTTTATAAGAATCTAATTCAATTAAAAAACGAGCTAGGATGAATTTCAATCAGAACTTATGTGATACTGTGTGTGAGTGATCAGAAATTAGATTTAAAGTGTGTATTGATACGTGGAGTCTTAATCTATTTCCATTAAGCGTTTTCGTTGGGATCTTTTTAAAATTATATTAAAGGAAAGAATCGTAATGGGAATGATGCAGCTCTTAAAAGATGGGGAGAGGGTGATTGCTCAGGTGGATTTTAATTTGGGTGTCCGATTTTGAGCGTCTCTTGGTTCATTTGTTGATCTCAAGTGTGGACTGACGTTTTCCATAAATGATGATATTTGAAACTCTCCAGTCGCATTGAAGCATAATGAAAAGAAAAGTGTGTTGAAGTAGCCCTACCTTGCGCAACTTACATGCTCCAGTGATGAAATGAGGAGCTTGAACTATTGATATTGCAATAACATACGTGAGTTCAGTATTTCCTTAGTTTGAATATTTCATTCAAATGAAACGGGCTGGTGCTGTTTGAATATCCGTATTTGTTTTTGGTCGTATCACTAATAAAAATATGAAACTCAATTGTTTATGCGCTCATTTGACTGTAAAAGTGTCACTGATCAGTCCTGTTCCATGAAAACTCGAGGAAAATTGGAGCCAACTTAATTTAGCACCTTAGATTCATTATAAATGGTTTGAAATCTCCGACACTTCTGTGACGTCACGAGTTCAATGAGCTGGCCTGGAAATGTAAGAGGCGTTAGCTACTGTTGCACTTTGACAAAATCAAATTTCTTTGCAAATATTCTCCCCCGTGCAATGGTTGAAGCACCATTTACCTCCGTCTGTACGGGAACAGCACCACAGCCAGTGCTCGTCGTCAGCGCGAAGACGTGGCTTTTAGATGACTTAATTTGAGTCTTACAAACCGAAATTTATTTCGAACGGAGTAACGATAAAGAGACCATTTATTATGAAGTTAATGAAACGAGGAAACAATGCATGAGGTATGTTCCCTCACAGGATCCCCTTCGAATAGAAACAGCAAGGAACGAAAAAAGTCAAGAAACTAATCATGAATTGTAGACAGACAGCATTGGATGCCGAAAAACAGACCAGAAGCGAACCGAAAAAAAGCTCGTAAGAAGAGAAATAACCTGTTCTGCTTCTGAAAAAAGAAAGGCCTACCCAACCCTTAGCTAGTTATGGCTGGTATTGTACAACGATCATTCTCAATGGAATCCAGTGAACTTTTCTGTGCCAATGCTGGTCGCAAATGAAATTTAATTTTTGTGTTATTGTTAAATATTCCATTTTATCCGAGCCAGTTTTGACTTTCTCGTTTTGTCCCAGGAGTGTTGCAAATGTTATGGCTGGCATTGTACAACGATCCTTCTCATCTATTTGAATCCGGTGAACTTTTTTGTGCCAATGCTAGTAGCATATGAAA
>JACJUY010012219.1:9248-23066 GCA_014220935.1 Platorchestia sp. MABIK | reverse complement strand
ACCTGATGACCCAACACAACCACCAGACCAGATGACCCAACACAATTACTTCCATATTGTAGGTAGTTTCAATACCTCAGCAGCAGAATAAGCAAAATCAGCCCACTTGTCCAAGCGTCCCATAAGGCAATAAGCCGCCGCATTTCTGAGAGTTCTTTTATAAAAAGCAGCGTTCGTTTCTTGCCATGGAACAAGGGCATAAACTCTGAGGCAGAATACGCCGCATCTCTGCCTGCATCCTTCGCAGGAAGCGGCCGCTGCTAAATGTCGGTCCGGAGTCTGGTTTTTGGGGCAACTCACAGCAACAATTTGTGGGATAAAACAATGAACATTTGTTCGAAGTGTTCATTTTTAAAGAGCTGGCTTAGACTCGTGTCTATATAAGCACAGCAGGAATTTATGGAGATAAAACAATGGAAATGTTTGTTAGGTTTTTTTTTTAACGTACATGCATAGTCTTTGAAAGCTATAATGGTGGCCTCACTGGAAGAATTTATTGAGATAAAACAATGAAGATTTGTTCGTTCGTTTTTAGCGGACTGGTTTCTACTCGTATCCGTAAAAGCTTTAACGGTTCACTCATTATAAAAATTCATGGCTTAAAAGCGTTAAAGGAATTTGTTCGTAGTTTTTATTTCTCACGGAGCTGCTCATGCTCACGTCCATAAAACCTTGAATAATTGTATCTTTAAGAAATTTACATGAATTAATGAAGAAAACATAGCAAATAATTTATGCAACAAGAACTCTGTAAAGAAAAAATTTGTAAGTAGTAGTCATTTTTAATGTATGTGTTCATACTCTCATTCATTTATTCATTAAAATTTACTTCAAAAAGCATTTACATATTTACTCATACTCACGTCCATAAAAGCATTTATCGATAGAGAACAAAAAATTATTCGAGAATCCAGCACAGCGCGCGGAGCGCAGCACAAAAAGGGCACCTACATAAAAGGTACAAAATTGAGCATGTTGTTCGATTGACCTTCACAAATGTCAAAGAAGCTGTGTGACCTCATCAAGAATTCCGCAGCTGCGGTATCTCTGAAGTCCGTTTCTGTCCGTGAGCTGCAATTTCCATGTTTATACAACTTACATTATTTTCAAATGGTACCCATAATAAATTTCCTTGAAGTCATTACTTCTATCATTTTCAAACAGTGACCATAATAAATTTACTTGACGTCATAACTTCTATTATTTTCAAACAATAACCATAACATATTTACTTGACGTATAACTTCTATTATTTTCAAACAACAACTATATAATCAATTCAATCGATATCTGGTCCTTGTCTTCAAAACAAAACAACACAACGCCGGTGTTGAAAGAGCTCAATCCAATGATGGTTAAATAATGATTAATTAATTCAATATTACAATATGAAAGTATTTTCAACTAAATTATACTATATTAAATAATTCGCAATTTGATTTTTCTATTTTGCAAAATACCGAGCTAAACAGAAATGCTAGGGGCATTTCTGAACAAAATTACGCGTGAGGAAATTGGACTATTTCGTAAGGCTGGAAAGTTAGAAAAGAAATTCTAGATTGAATTAATAATTCTTGATTGAATAAAGATTTCTTGCTTGAATTAATAATTCTTGACTGGATTGATAATTTTTGACTGAATTAATTCTTAATTGAATAAATTTTTGATTGAATTAAATCTTAATTGAATTAGTAATTCTGGATTGAATTGATAATAATTACTCTTGATTGAATTCTTCACCTAGGTTCTGGAGAATTAGTGCGCTCTAAATGAGAATAAGAAAAATTACAATAATTAAAAAATGTATAAAACATTTTTTGATTAATATGTGTGCCTCTATTTTTAGGTTCGAGTTCGATTTGTTGTACTTTGGTCGAGGTTTTACTTTTATAATTTTCGCTTTTACGATTGATGTTTTTTCAAATATTGTTATGATAATTTTACTCTTTGTAACTTTTGCCTAAAAATGAGTTTGCTACTGTTAATGAGGGTGAGATAAAAAACAATTTTTTAACTTGAAAAGTTTTACCTTACCTAATCATACTCTTGGTGTGTTTATTTTTCACATATTTGTTTGGTGTCCGCTTTTTCCGTCTCTCTGTGATGCTCACAAGGACGCTTAATGACCGTATCTGTGATACGAGTTTCAGCCGTGCACAAGTACAAGAATATTTTAATGGCGGGTACTATTGGGATGAATATATTTATTTGTCATCCACATCTGTAAGATTTATTCAAGGAAAGTAGTTAATCCTGTCATTTTTGACGGGCCGTGAACACTATTTATTGAATATTTATTCATTTATACAGAAGTACTGAATAACCCTCTTAATTTTCTGTCCCTGTGCACTTTTTGAGTTTCCTTCCATTCAAAAAAAGTTATTTCAAGAAATGTTTTTCCCTCGACGGCCTATAAAAGTTTACATGACCACATATTTTTTACGTAAGTCGTGATGAAGCTGAACCTTAGCTGTGCTTTATAGCTGTCGAGGAAAACAAATGAACGATTCGTTTTAACATGCGAAATAGATTTGTTTTAAAAGGCAAAATATTTATGTTTTAACATGCAAAGTAGATTTGTTTCACATGCAAAATATTTATGTTTTAACATGCAAAATATTTATGTTTTAACATGCAAAATATTTATGTTTTAACATGCAAAGTAGATTTGTTTTCACATGCAAAATATTTATGTTTTAACATGCAAAGTAGATTTGTTTTCACATGCAAAATATTTATGTTTTCACATGCAAAATATTTATGTTTTCACATGCAAAATATTTATGTTTTAACATGCAGAGTAGATTTGTTTCCACATGCAAAATTCATCTTATCGCAGGTTGAAATCTTGCAGCATTCGTAAAAACTTGCTTCACATTATTTCGATTTCGATGCATGAAAAATTCAATTTGCAAAAATGTATTGCATGTAAATAAATGTAACGACTAACAACTTTTTGCGATTGCTCTGTGTTGATTTTCGAGTCGAAGTTCGCTCAAGATACAGTAAGTTGAAGTTATATCAATGCGAGTTGAAATTGAATCAATGCTCCTTCCTATTGCATCAATTTAAGCTGAAATCGAAATAATTCGAGTTGAAATCGATTCTCTTCAAGTTGAAGTTAAAAACAGTTAAATTGAAATTGAGTAGATTTGCGTTGAAATGAATTTAATTTGTGATGAAGTTAGATACATTTTAGTTGAGCTGGACCCATATAAGTTAAAATTGGATTACTCCGAGTTTAAATGTCATAAAATCGTGTTGAAATTTGATCAATTTTTTACCGTGATTGACCCACTTTTTCTGTCAGGTTAACTGACCTTTTCTGGCGTAGAAAATGCCATATTTGGCTCAAATTTGAGGAGTCAATATAAGATTGGGCATGCAATATGACGTATAAATCGCATGTAGTTGGATCCAATTAATTAAATGCAATTGCAAATGAGATATTGCAGGTGTTTGAAGTAAATTAATTGATTTTGCTCAGTCATTTTTGATGATAATCCTTGGCAAACTACACTGATTCCCCGATACATTTCGACTCCCCAAAAAATCAAATGAACCAAACGAACAACTTTTGGTATAAAGTTTAGGAGCAAGTCATTATGAGCTATAAAAGTTTGTAAGAAATGGGGCGAGATTCCTACCGAGTTGCGCTTGCCCAAAGACTTTGGACTTTTCTCTGTTTAGCGCCAGTCAAGGTTCCGTCGGTCGGCCGCACTCGCCTTCAAAAACCTCAAATTTTAAACCAAAATCTTCGAGAAGAAATTGAAGGGCGGCTCTACATTCTAGGATCTAAACATTCGTACCATCGAACGATTACTTTTTTTATTTTAACTTCTCCTCCTTTAAATTTTTTAAAAACCTTTTTAAAAAAGCTCCTCCTTACTTCTTGTATCGGGAATTTTTCCCCATTTCTTATTTTCGACTTCACTCTCTCCGATACTTTTTTGTAAAGGAATGTTCTGAACGAAAGAAAGCAACCGCGTATGTATATGACTACTACAAGAAAAGATCTTTTAGGTTTGGGAGGTTTTCATGTGTTCATATGACCGAAAAACGAATATCAGATTACTTCATAAGCCGGTCAAAAAACTTACAGTTAAAATCAAAACAACTTATTACTTCGTTTCCTGCTCCTGTCCGCCTGTATAGCTCATGGCAAAAAAGTTCAAATCATCTACTGTGCATCGTAAACACGCCTAAGATATGTTCAAATTCAATACTGTATTTCAAACAAACGCCTAAAAAAATCAAATCCCTAGATGTACATCGAACATTTGTACGTCAAAATAGAGCTAAAAATATTCAAACTCTCTACTGTGCATCGATAAAACTCTTAAAGCATGTTCAAATCCTTTACTGTATTTAAAAAAACATCCTGGAACCGATTTTGTACGAACGTAGAAACCAACAGAAGTATGCTCGTAAAAGGCACAGATTAACATCTAGTTGATCNACCGAATACAAACCGTAAGAAATAAATTCTTAACTCATTTGTATCAAAAAGTTGAATACTGGCTGAAAAGACGAATTTTTTGAAACTGAAAAGCTAAGAAATAGAGACTACAAACTTGAAACCAAAATTGAATCATAAATTTACGAAAAGCATTTTTCGTAAGTTATAGTTCACCGTCATTGAGCAAGCAGCCCCCAGTTCTAATTTTAACAGCTCCCAACTTGTTTCTGTCGTGCTTTCAGGTTTTTAATATTTTCTAAACAGGAAAATATTTTAGAATGTGCTGAATTGCAATAACGATCACTTTTGTACAGTAGGTAACGTGTTACACTCTCTAAAACAAGTTTCGGGCCTAATTACTATCACTTTTGTACAGTAGGTAACGTGTTACACTCTCTAAAACAAGTTCCAGGCCTAATTACGACCAATTTTGTGCAGTAGGTAACGTGTTAAACTTTTTAAAACAAGTTCCACGCCTAATTGCGTTCACTTTTGTACAGTAAGTAACGTCTACAATATTGCAAAACAGCTTCCAAGCCTGAGAGTGTCGGGATCGAGGCTGAAATCCCAAAGTTGAGAGACTGCAAGTGAAGTATGCACAGCAAACGTGTATGATATACTAAATAAATAACTCAGAAATCAAGTAGTGAAGTTTGAAATCAAGTAAAATATTTCGACGCCTTGCAATAACCACAATAACCGCCGTCACTATTTGTGAACGTTTTTTGTGTCTGAACAAAATGTGAGGAAAAAGTCTTGAAGAAAATACCGTGATTTAAAAAAAAAATTTTACACTCCTTTCTGAGTTTCGGTGAACTGTTGCTGTTGCTTCCAATGAAGCGTCACTAATATTGTTGTTACTTGCAGTGGAACATCAACAATATGGCTGACAGCATTTAATCAGCATCGCCTGATTAAATCCCAACATAATTATAAGTCCACCGTCCGTCACGACTTGACAGACAACATCCGTAACATTTCTGTGCGTTCTGCACTCTATAAATCCGCAGCGCTTCTTCTCGCACTTAATTATTACTAGCGCTATCTTGTTGACACCTCCTGCACTTCATCATGAAGTGTTGGCGCCGAGTGCTGGGTTTTGAAAGAAGCGTGTCTCGGGAGGCTCAAATAATGAAGTAATATCGAAGAGAAACATTGAAGAAGTGAACGTTGACGTTAAAACCGGCACGCTGCTGAACATTCCGCAGAGTAAGCAAGAATCCTCTGCAGCAAATTCCTTTCGGAATATTTGAGTGTGTTGATGTGTTTTTCTTGCTGTGACTTTATCGAGTCACTCCAGAGCCTGAATTCGAAATTTCCGGGAATTTTTCAACGCAGTTTGAGAGAACGCGAACGTGAAGCGTCAAAGAAAATACATTTGGATTCTCCGTGCGCTGACGATAGCAAGCAAAGATCGTGATGGTGTATTAACGCAAGAACTTGTCAATGGAACTTTTTAAAACGTTTTGCTAATGGAGCTTTTTATAGCTCTAGAAAAATGCTGCACAGGCCGGGAAAAAGTATTTATTTTTTTTAGCAGGAAAATCTATTAATCAAGCATGCAAACATGACTAATACAGAAAAAGTTGAAGCATCGCAATGTAACACGGCAGTGTAACACGGTAGTGTAACACAGCAGTGTAACACAGCAGTGTGACACAGCAGTGTAACACAGCAGTGTAACACAGCAGTGTAACACAGCAGTGTAACACAGCAGTGTAACACAGCAGTGTAGCACGGCAGTGTAACAAGGCAGTGTAACACGGCAGTGTAACACGGCAGTGTAACACAGCAGTGTAACACGGCAGTGTGACACAGCAGTGTAGCACGGCAGTGTAACACAGCAGTGTAACACAGCAGTGTAACACAGCAGTGTAACACAGCAGTGTAACACAGCAGTGTAACACGGCAGTGTAACACAGCAGTGTAGCACGGCAGTGTAACACGGCAGTGTAACACAGCAGTGTAACACAGCAGTGTAACACAGCAGTGTAACACAGCAGTGTAACACAGCAGTGTAACACAGCAGTGTAACACGGTGGTGTCTCAAGGCACTGTAACACAGCAGTGTAACACATCAGTGTAACACAGCAGTGTAACACGGTGGTGTCTCAAGGCACTGTAACACAGCAGTGTAACACGGTGGTGTCTCAAGGCACTGTAACACAGCAGTGTAACACGGTGGTGTCTCAAGGCACTGTAACACGGCAATGTAACACGGCAGTGTAACAAACGTCCTTAAAACATGCATTTCACTAGTCACACACGCAAGTATCACGCATTTCCAGCCAGAAATGCCCTGTTTGAGGACGTTTTGCATTGCGTTGATGAAAAAGAGCCTCGTATTGTCACCGCGACGTCGTGTTCACAGCCCTCAAAGCTGCTTCCTTCGCCCGAACATCTCGAATGAGGTCATAACCTTAATTTAACGTCATCTAATTTTTGCCTACATAAATACGTCTCGTCTGCTTGCAAAAGTTTCCCTTAGGACGAATGAAGTTTGATGAAACAGTGCATGAGGGTCTCATGTTAAAGAGACTTTTTGTTTTAGAAAAAATGCAAAATACAGTGAAAAATAATTGAAGGTTCATTTGAGCAAAAAAAGTTCTTTCAAAACGATGTCAAAAGAGGGAAAATTTTTGGGAACACTATTGCGTGGTTCTCGTGCGCAGGCAGCTCATTCTTGCTCACGCAAGGTGATAGAAAAATCAATCATTTTCACGAAAGTAAGATTAATTTTGTCTTAAATTTGAGATCATCCATGAAATTTAAAAAATGGCCAAGTACAGTATGTGATCATTTTTCCAGTTTGATCAACGACTTCAATAGTTGAAGTCGTTGATTTATGCTGCACACCTCACGACGAATCTGAAGCTCCATTGTGCGGGGCTCGTTCATGGACTCAATTTTGTACTTGACTCAGGCTCTATGACGCCCATGACTCAGACTCAAATGACTCAGACTCTATGACTTCTATGACTTAGACTCCATGCAATAACTCAGACTACAATGACTCAGACTCTATGACTCCTATGACTTAGACTGCAATGACTCAGACTTCAGTGACTCAGACTCTATGACTCCTATGACTTGCACTCCAATTACTCAGACTCCAATGACTCAGACTCCAATGACTCAGGCTCCAATGACCTCAATTAATCGACGCAATTGTGGGCTCAAATACGGCTCAGGCTGGGGCTCATTTCTTGACTCAGAAATTGATGAGCATAGGAAAAGTTCTCGTAAGTTGGCAGAAAAGAAGATTGTAAACATGATCCAAAACAAGAAAATTGCGTTAGAGATTTGAAAAAAGTTTGTGCTCGGATAAACAAGGGGTTCGTCATGCGCAAATTGGGAAAACTTAGCAAAATGTTGGATTTTTCTGCAGAAAAGTGCATCTCTAAGGTAAAATAAATCTGACGCCTTTAAGTTTGGTTGACTAATGATAAACGCAGATGTTGTTCGCTAAAAGAAATATAAAAATCGTTTTACTACGTTTGAATTTCAAAAAAGAGTGAATGCGTGGAGAAATTAGGGAAACATTGAATCAAAAATTCTAGTCAACCAAATAAAAATTAGCAATAACGAACACGTGGTTAAACAAGCGTCAAAATTCTGCTTTTATTCTGAGAAATCTTTAGAAATGGACGGCCTGCTGAGAAGCAGACATATTAAGTACTAGAATCGTGCGATTAGAAAGCTAATTTAGAAGAATTTTCTCATTAAAATGGTGATCAAAGCGATTCTTTTCATTTGGATATAATGAAACTTGATGAAAATATTTCATTACCAAATAAAACTCTGGTAGCATTTTTCCCGACCAAAGTTCATTTCAGAGTCCAGTGACATGCGCATGTAATGATGGAACTTTCTACTACTAAAATCATTCAAGTAGAAAGCTAATTTAGAAGTATTCTTTCATTAACATGGTGAGCAAAACGTAATTCTTTTTATCAGAATCTAATGAAACCTTTCAAAACATTTCTTCATCAAATGAAACTCTATGAAAATATTACTCCACCAAATGAAACTCTATGAAAATATTTCTCCACCAAATGAAACTCTGAAAATATTTCTCCACCAAATGAAACTCTATAAAATATTTCTCCCCTAAATGAAACTCTATGAAAATTTTACTCAACCAAATGAAACTCTATGAAAATATTTCTCCACCAAATGAAACTCTATAAAAATATTTCTCCACTAAATGAAACTCTATGAAAATATTACTCCACCAAATGAAACTCTATGAAAATATGTCGCGACCAATGTTCACTTCATTATTCAGTGACATGCACACATGCAGCTTTCAAAGACATATCATGGAACTTTCATCAACTTGTTCATACTTTACAGCCTGTGCAGGACTGGGGTAGGCCTCCAGCATACTCGTAGGCCTAATTTCAACACAGAGTAATGGATGCTGCGACCGGCGCCTGAAAACAGACATGCCAACAAATTGAGTCATCGATCAGAGGACGTCGAGCTTCTCCTGATGCATTATTTTCCGTCGACTGTCACTGGAAATGGAAGAGCCTAAATTATTAATGACGGTAAATTCGATCCTGATGAAATGTTGACCGACGGAAAGACGGAAGAGGAATTTTTCGTCGAGTCTGATTTGCTCTTCATTAAAGGAATTATTCCACTCTTTAATTGGCTCTTATCATTCCGGAATACATGGTATGGAAGGAAAATATAGAGTAAGTATCTGGTTCGTGATGAAGTGGAGTGACTAGGCGTTCATTTAGCGCGTCTTGGTGTCGACGTCTAGTCTTGGCGTGAATTTAATTAAAGTTGGTGTTAACTTACTGAGACTGGGCATCAAATTAAAAACACTTTGAGTTAAATTCGAACTGCCTGGCGTTAATTTAAAAGAACATGGGGTTAAGAGACACTTGACGTGGATTAAAAGCACTTTGTGTTAAACCAAAACGACTTTGCAGCTATTTAAAAGCAATTGGGGTTAATTAAGAGCCAGTTGACGTTAATTAAAAGCAT
The DNA here is from genome assembly GCA_014220935.1 of Platorchestia sp. MABIK. NCBI lineage: Eukaryota > Metazoa > Arthropoda > Malacostraca > Amphipoda > Talitridae > Platorchestia > Platorchestia sp. MABIK. Next base: position 13,606 of record JACJUY010012219.1, on the reverse strand, counting down.
CTAGTGTTAAATTTAAACGCCTTGGCGTTCATTTAAAATAATTTTGTGTTAATGGGTAGTCACATACCGTTAGTTTAAAAAAAATTGGTATGAAATTCAAAAACTTGGCCCTAATTCAAATGGACTTCGTGTATATTGATAATGCAATTGCGTAATTCAAAAGTATTTGGCGTTAAATTTAAATGACTTAGCGTTAATTAACTGTCAGTCTAAAAGTGCTTGATATTTTGATTCAGACGATTTGGTCCAAATTTACAAACAAGATGAAAACAACATACGTGACATTAATGTGTTAGGAGCTTGTATTCAATCACCTCAACTTGATATCATTTCGAAAAAACTAGCATTATTCTGGATAACGTGTTACTGATTCAACGAGATTTGTTAGTTATTTTAAGAGTTGACCTAAGTTGAAAAAATAAGTGATAACCTTAATTCTGTGTGGGGAGGTGTGGGGAGGTGTGGGGAGGTGTGGGGAGGTGTGGGGAGGTGTGGGGAGGTGTGGGGAGGTGTGGGGAGGAGAGCGTCGTGCTGAATGCATACACAAAACAGACACGTGACTACGTCAGCAGCTGCTGTCAGCCTTTTTCATAAGGAACACATTACACTCACCTAATTCAGGAGTTCTATTTTTTCTAATTATGAAGACTCATTAAACAGTCACAAGCTGCCAAATGTCAGCTATTTTAGCGATGAATACTAATTATAGTTACAACATCTGCCAAACGTCGGTTCTTTTGATGAAGAATACAAACTATAAACACACCAGCTGCTTAATGCTCGAAAGATTAATAATGATTAGACCCACTACACTCACATCAGCTGCTTATTGCTATTACTTTTAATTGTAAATGGAAAAATGTCACAGCACCTGCTTAATGGCAATACTCTTGATAATGATGACCCATTAAAGTCATTGCAGGTGCGTAACATACGTTTTACCTAGAAGGTATAACGACAACTGGTATATTCTAAGGCGCTATGTCATATTTTCAAGTATGATTCAGTTAAAGCCCTCAGTATAACTTTTCCATTCCGACGTGCTCAGATTTATTTTCAGGTATCTTTCAGAAAACGCTTTCAGTAAAATTGGCTTTCTGGAGTAACCCTATCGTAAATCGTGTAAATAATTTCACAGTTTATAATGGTACATCCTATTTTAAAGCCATTGATCTAATTTTACACTTGAACGTAACTCCAACGATCAAGCGACCCACAGTAAATTTAGATTCCAGGTCAACCATTCGCTTTATTGTTCATGTAAAACAAATTTATGGAACTCGAACTTAAAACTCCTGGTGTACAAAGTTTTCCCATCCTAGAGTGCAGAGCACAACATCCAAAGAGTGCAGAGCACATCAAAAAGTGCAGCCATTGAGCACGAATTTTTTGCACTATAACATTTATCTTCCACAAGTGATGCAGCAGTAGAACATCACGATGTCAAATATGGCAGCGACGAGCCTGCCGACACGAATATCGCCTGTAATTTTTTAACATATTCCTTAGAATTAAATTCGTAAGTTTTCGTAGTTAATATTTTAACATTGCCGCTCTTTCGTGCCTGAAGTCGAGTCGTGTTAGAATAATACAAGTCTCGTTGACATGAAATTAAACCCGAACGAAGGTTTGGTCATCGTACCACAGATTTCTTGAGCGTAGTAACGGGAAATCAATTTCCAATGACACTGCAAAATTGGATTTAAATTTCGCTATAATGAAGGCGTCACAAACATAACTCTGTTCATTCTGGCACGGCTCAGAATTGCTGTTCAATGCCTGCATGTGTGGGAATTGAGGGTGACATTCAAATATTACCGCTTCTTTTTTTTAAGTTTTCAAAAATCTCTAGTTTTTATTTTGAGATCACGTGAGTTTGTTCGAAATTAGCGAAAACGTTGATTGCTGAGACAGAAATAAGAAACCCACGCGTAAGTTTCAGCCTACCCAAGATGTTGACCCAAGCGTAAGTTTCAACCTACCAAGATGTTGACCCAAGCGTGAGTTTCAACCTACCAAGATGTTGACTCAAGCGTGAGTTTCAGCCTACCAAGATGTTGACTCAAGCGTGAGTTTCAGCCTACCAAGATGTTGACTCAAGCGTGAGTTTCAGCCTACCAAGATGTTGACTCAAGCGTAAGTTTCAGCCTACCAAGATGTTGACTCAAGCGTAAGTTTCAGCCTATCATGATGTTGAATCAAGCGTATATTCGAGCCCGCCAAAAAGAAATGAGCTTTGCACAAGCCACGTGTTCGGTTGAACGTATAATTGGGCAAGCTTACGATTTCAATCAACCTGCGAAAAACAGCATCAGAGAGTGAAAACATTTCCTGCTTTCAATTATAGCGGCCCTGGCAACACTTGCTCAGAGGAGGCACGTAAAATGACAGGATATATTAGGTCTTATTATTGCCGCGACCTCGTACCTGATATCGTAACTTCCGCCATCGTAATTTCGGGCCTTAGAGTAGACACCGACTCGATAACTTGTTGTTCTCTGCGTATCGGAAACTGGAAATTTCTTGTGAACTTTGGTGCAAACGTTTTCTGACGATATCGGCAGATTCGATTTCTCGAAAAAACTAATAATGGATCTGAGAAGTGTTAGAAGAATATTCTGGGTTTTAAGGAGTTTAATTTTCTTTCCTTTCCGAGATAGAAAATTTCTTAATCATCAGACCCACTACAGTAGACCCACTACGTCAATTTAGCACCCCCTAGGCCTACCAAACCTACCAGACCCACCAAACACCCCACACACAAATACATCAAACCTGATAATAGTCGTTTTCTACTTATTATCAGTGCAGACGGCCCGTCAAAAATGACGGGATTTGATATTTTCTTAGGACAAATCTTGCAGACGTGGATGACAAACAAATATATCCATCCTAATAGTACCCGCGATTAAAATATGTTTGTACGTGTGCACTGGTGAACCTCGTATCACAGATACAGTCATCAAGCATCCTTATGAGCGTCACAGACACACGCACGAACCAACTAAGCAAAAACTCCGTATTATTTATTATGTAGTGAAATTTTTACCCGAGCGGTGGTGAAAGCTGTGTCACAGATACGCTCATCAAGCACATCCAGCTGTCCCACAACAAAAGATTCGATGGCGACCACGGTAAAGGAAACAAGGTAGGTTCAAACCAGTCTTTTTTCGTTGACGGTGTGGCTTTGCTGACGTCACGGCAACAAACCAATAGCAGCGCTCATATTGCCTCTGGTAGCACTGCTACCCCCAAATCTGGCTCCTCTATTGGCCTAACGACATGGCGTTTTGGTGACATCATGAAGTTTGCTTGAAATCAAGCCTTCCTATTGGCTAGCCGAACAAGAGGAGGTGTATTTTCTCCCATAGAAATGACCCTACTTTGATTCCTCTACCGTGATGGTGACTAATCTAAAAAGCATGCATAAATATTTATATATGACTGCTGTTTCAGCTATGTATAATGAGCGATACGGTCAAACTTTGGCAACCACTGAAATATAGTTCCTCATCTTTGCACCCACTCTTCGTGACAGGGCTTCGCCTCAACGCTAACTTTTCCGAAAGAAACCTTTTATTATCAAGTGCATTTAATTAATACTTTGAGGGTGTGTTCATTTAAGTTCATTTAAGATCAGTCGTTTCGCTCTATAAAATAATAAACTTGATAAAACGAATAAGTTGTTATTGTTGTTCGAATATTGGCTTATTCAAAACGAATAAGCTCTTCTGTTATTATTGACTGCTTCTGTAAAATTTGGGGCAACAAAAAGTGTAAACAATGAGGTATATCGCGTGATAAAGTAAACAATAAGGTACATAGCGTGATTGATATAAACACTGAAGTGTGTAGCGTGATCAATGTAAACAATGATGTGTATAGCATGATAAGTGTTAACAATGAGATGTGAAATGGGATAAATGTAAAAAATAGATGTGTAGCGTGATAACTGTAAACAATGATGTGTATAGCACGACAAAAATAAACAATCTGTATAGCGAAGTAAATGTATGAAATGTGTCATGTAGCGTTATGAATATTACCAATGAGGTTCGTAGCGTGATAAATGTGTTAACACCGACGTACATGCGTAGTATGTTAAATGTAAACGCCGAAGTATGTAGCGTGATATGTGTAAACAATGAAGTAAGCAACATGATAAATGCAAGCAATGAGCATGTACCGTGACTACATGGAAGAGTTTCCTCAAAAGGAAAATAAGTGCAGTTACACTTCCTGAAAAAGCGATTAAATACGTCCAGAAAATGCAGTGCTCACGAATTAATGAAAGCAATTGAAGAATGATTTCACGATTAAAATGTTAACGCCAAGATATTTGAGGAATTTTTTTTAGG
>JACJUY010012218.1:8065-20960 GCA_014220935.1 Platorchestia sp. MABIK | reverse complement strand
CACCACCCACCAGGAGGCACACTCCTCACACCACCCACCAGGAGGCACAAGACCCACCAGGAGGCACACAAGTCACAAGAGGCACAAGACCCACCAGGAGGCACACAAGTCACAAGACCCACCAGGAGGCACCAGAGCAGGCCCCAGACTCTCACAGCTGCTGAAGCCCTTGTCCCCAGCGGCAGCGGTTGTGCTGCTGCTGCCCAGGGGCGCGCTCGGCTTGCGGCGCCGCGTTGTGCTCCTGAAACACTAACTTGCTTAGCTTTTTTTCTTTTGTGCTTCATGTAGGTATTGGTCATGGTGGTGTTGATTAGTATTGCTCTTGTGACATATGTATGAGTATTGCAGGTATTGTTCATGGTGGTACTGATTAGTGTTGTTTCTGCAACACACCAGTGGTGTTTGTGTTGGTGATAGTGGTACTCTTAAGTGTTGGTTTTGTAACATACGAGTGTTTTGTGTGTTGCAGGTGGAAGTATTAGTGTTGCTTCTGCAACACACAAGTGTTGTGAGTATTGCAGGTCTGAATTTCAGAAAGTGGGGCATGTATTGGTGATAAAAGTACTGATTTATGTTGCTTACACAACATAAAAAAATATTCCACTCATTGCCAGTGAGGGTTGCTTCTGCAACACACCAGTGTTGCATGTATTGCAGGTAAAGATTATAGTTTGTTGCATGCATTGGGGATAGAATTACTGATTAATGTTCCATCTGCAACACACCAGAATTGTTTGGATTGGTAGTGCTGATTAGTGTTGTTTCTGCTATTAATCTTTTATGTACTGGCGATAGGAGTACTGAATAATGTTGGTTCAGTAACACACCAGCATTGCATGCATCAGTGATTAGTGTTGTATCTGCTCATGAATTTGCATTCATTGGAGATAGAAGTACTAATTAACATTGTATCTACAACATACAAATGTTGCACACATTGGAGGTGAGGGCATTTTTTAGTGTTCCTTTTGCTCAGTCACACAAATGTACCAAAAGTAGAAAGTAGACTAGGGTCAATACAAAATCAGACCAGTATTTATCAGAAATAAAATATTTCATTTACACTGCTGATGTTCACGCATGATAATTGACCACCAAGTTTACACCCCACATTCGTTGAAAACAGTTATTAAACAAGTTGCTATTTCTGAGTGGTGGAAACACCTTAACAAACTTGATGGGTACATCTTCACAGCTGCACAAAAATTAACAACATAACTTTATTACACAAAATAAAATACAAATCTGATAATAATACACACTTTGAAAGATCAAATAGATTATTTTGACTCCCTAGTAACTCATATTACAATCAAGACATAAAACTTCAAACTATGCGCATCTCAGTAAATGACTTCACTTTCTTACAACACTATGCTGATTTGAAAAACCCAAAACTTCTATACCACCTACTTGAACAACTTCAAATCATAAATGTTCAGAAGATTAGTTCTCTGAATCTCTTTTAAACCATAAATGATCAAAAAATTAGTCCTCTGAATCTCTTTCAAACCATAAATGATCAAAAAATTAGTCCTGTGAATCTCTTTTAAACCCTAAATGATCAAAAAATTAGTCCTGTGAATCTCTTTCAAACCATAAATGATCAAAAAATTAGTCCTGTGGATCTCTTTCAACCATAAATGATGAAAAATTAATCCTGTGAATCTCTTTTAAACCCTAAATGATCAAAAAATTAGTCCTGTGAATCTCTTTCAAACCATAAATGATCAAAAAATTAGTCCTGTAAATCTCTTTCAACCATAAATGATCAAAAAATTTATCCTGTGAATCTCTTTCAACCATAAATGATCAAAAAATTAATCCTGTGAATCTCTTTCAATTCATAAATGTTCAGAAGATTAGTTCTGCATGCTGTATTGCTTACTAGATACATGACTTATTTATTATAAAACCATTCTCAACAACTCACTTATCTTTTAGTACGTTCTCCCAATCAACAGTGGACGAATCAAGTCTAATCCGTTGACTGCTCACAGGAGCGTTGTTTTCCTTGTCAGCTCCTTTACGCTTGGCGGCTTTTCCATCGGCGACATCATCTCCCATGAGGGGCACAGAATTGGATATGGAGTTGATGCTATTGCCAGCAGAGTTGTTCATTAAATTAGAGCGTATGGTGAGGGACCTGACACGCGTCACCACATTCAGGCTGGCACTGGCACACCTCTCAAGTGTGGTGACCATGGGGGACCGTTTGTGTCCGGTGGTGTGCAAGATGGAGGTGTTGGTGTCGAGTGGTCCGATGTTCCAGTTGATGTTCGGGTTGTAGGTCTTGTTCACGGTGATGTTGATGGTGTGACCATCACTGCCAGAGGATTTCATTTTATCAGAGGGCAGCACAGACTTCACGTGGACTTCCTTCATGCCTGATATGCCAGCATCAGCCACCGTTTCCATGGGAATCTGCTGGAACTCCTCATGTCCTTTCTCAACAAGAGCCTTGAAGTCTTTGTGACGTGACAGTTTTTCAGGCTTCTCCACAGCACCCAAATTCGTGAACTGCCTCAGGTTGGTGTCCCTGTGAGAGCCATCCAGGGAGATGTTGGATAGGAACGAGACAGCTGCAATACGACGCCGTGACCGCTGCCGATGGCTTAAGTTTGTGGTGACGTGGCTCCCTGCGCCTCTTCTGTGCTCGAACGGCATCCTACCTGTATTGTGGAAGATCAAAACTCAGCAAAGTGTGATGCACTCATGAAAAGGCAATTGAGAATAATGAATCAAAAAGCCAATTGAGAAAAATGGATCAAAAAGCCAATTGAGAAAAATGGATCAAAAAGCCAAATGAGAAAAATGGATCAAAAAGCCAATTGAGAAAAATGGATCAAAAAGCCAATTGAGAAAAATGGATCAAAAAGCCAATTGAGAAAAATGGATCAAAAAGCCAATTGAGAAAAATGGATCAAAAAGCCAATTGAGAAAAATGGATCAAAAAGACAATTTGTTTGTTTAAAAATGCTCTACAGTTAAATTATGGCATCCTGCCTGGCTTGTGGAAGATCATAACTCAGCAAATGATTAAATTTACAAAAAATTACAAGGGTAATTGCGAACAACAAATTAAAGTGCTAGTTTAGTGAGGCTTAATAGAGTTTGTGACTTGACAAGTACAGTTATGATCTTTCTGGTATGAAAAAAGTGGTGTGGAATGAGTTATATAATCCTCAAAAAGTTGGATGAAAACAAACCTTTTTTATTTTGCTTCTTTGGCCTACACTTAATATAAATTTATCAGTTTCTCAATTCCATGTTTTTTTTTACTCTATGTTTTATTTAAGGAATATTTTTCTCGTTATAAAATTAGAGAATGAAGTTTTCAGACTGATAATTACTTCAGTAATTTTATTTGCTCATAAAAAACCTGCACATGTTATAAGCAGCATGCAAATTCTGACATCTTCTAATCTACTGTGCATGAGTCAAATTTCAGCAAAACAAAAAATAAAACAAGAAGAATTTCTCAAAGTGCTTTGCAGCAGAAAAATATATTTTTTTACAGCAGAGCAATACAAAAATACTAAAATAGGTGAAAAAGCTAACTCCCAAGTAGTCCTCAAGGATAAATTTTTAGCCAAAAAAACTGGATTAGTTTGGCCACAGAAAAACTTGAGCAAAAATTTACCTATGAACATGTACAATTTGTAAAAACTTTCATAAAAAAAACATAGCATAGGTATGAAAAACATCAAATTCTTCACAACTTTAAAATTTGACTCCACACAAGCAACATTGAATGTACCTATAAAAACATGACATACAGTATACGTTCTTGGATGATCATATCAAGTCTACCTCATGAAATAGACTTACTGACGAAGAGGATCCTCCGTTGAATTTTATATGTGCCCCAGTTGAAGGCAGCAAGCAGTTTCACAATAATTCCAATTTGCTCACAAAATCTAAAAAAAGTAAAAAAGGTTCAAGAGTAATGAGATACACGTATTTATTGAATACAAATTAAATACTACCAAAGCAAGAGTAGAGTACAAAGCTAATTAAAGTTCAGCTTACATGAATGTCTATTAAAAAGAGCACATAAGAGATACACAAAATAACAACGCAAAAAATTTGTTTTTCAAATGTTTAAACGCTTGTCACCTGATCACCACTGTGTACTACTCAAATATTTGCTTTCATGAGAAGGCAGTTTTGATTGGCTTACATTGAAAGAATACAGGCATTGAGAAGGCAGTGTTGATTGGCTTACATTGACTGAATACAGGCATTGAGAAGGCAGTGTTGATTGGCTTATGTAGCTGATAATTCAGGCAATGAGAAGGTAGATTAAAAATAGATTTTTACACATTACAGATTGATCAAGTTATGATTACTGCCACAAACCATTAAATTTGAAGATACTGACAATTTCAATGATCATTGTGCCGCAGGTTAGTCCATCATGACAATAATTAAAATGGGTTTTTCTAAAGGATTCTTGTCTGTTCATAATCAACTTGCAAAGTAAAACCATTCATTTTGGAGATAGGCTACTGGCTATTTTGATAATGGATCAACATATTGACTGCAATGGGTTTAAACTAAAGCTAAACATTCAATTCAAATTCATGGTTAATAGCAGTTTGCAACTTTGAAAATGACAAGCATTAACTGGATGGCACCTTTATTATCATTTGATCGTGTAATTATACGGAAATTATGTTTGCCATCAGTCAGCAGCATTATAAAAATTTCCTCCGTGTACACCGCAGCTCACGTTGCCATCAAAATGTTAAGCTAGTGAGGGCCAGGTCATCACATTGCTTTGTTAAAATCAATCCAAATCTTGTGCTTGCTTTCTAAAAGATACTTATGCACTTATTAGTTGTTAAGTTGTAAAATAAAACAAAATATTTAACCAAAGTTCAAAAATCAAGCGGACAAGATTAAAAAGTATAATTTAATATTTCAGATGCAATTTTGAGCAACAAAAAAAATGACACATTCTCCACCAGACTGACTATGATATTGGAACAGTTCTTGACTTTGATACTCATTACATATCAAAACCAGACCTGCTACTGTACTTTAATCAGACATGACTGACAAAAAATCTAAATTTTAAACATTTGTGCTGCTAGTTTAACTAAAACATGAGTGAGTTTTTGATAAGTAACTGCCCACATAGAAACAGAAGTTAATCAGCACAAACTTTCAGTAAAATAATCTCTATGCTGCTCAAAATTCTTCCATGGGAGCCCATCTTCCTAGCTTATACAAACTAAACTCCAAAATCAGGTGTTTTATTATTTTTTCTACTTGTGTGTTATTTTTTGGATACTTGGCATTCTTAGACGCTCCCATCAGACTATCCTCAAAGAATGCTTCTCAGATTACTCTAAAAAATTATTTTACCAATTTTTTGTTACACTTTCTCAATTCTAATTTAGTAATTTCAAGCCAACCTTCATCATTCAAAATACAGATATTTTTAACTGAACTTAGATCCTCTCTAATTGTTTCTACTGCTGTCTATTTTGGAGCCTCTAACACTGAACATTAATGCACTCAGCAGCATCTTCAAATTTTCAAGGTATTTTACTTTGATTCAGTTTAAATTCATACAATTCAAATCATTAGGGAACACAAAATAATTTCCCCTAACATTGGATTAGATTATTAGATAATTAGTTAGTTTAAGCCCCCCCAATCCGCTACACAGGCGATCCAAAGAGAGGAAGGAGGAAGGCACCATTTAGTATGGAGTTTAGGGAACGTGGAATCTACGCAGAATGGGCATAGAAACAGTAAGATGAGAAAGAAGTTTATGAAACAAGATCAAAGTTCAAGAAGAAAGTAGTAGGTGTTGAAAAAACAGGACAGCAGTGAACCGAAAAAAGATGGTCCGTAACAGAACAAAAACCTATGTTATTTCAACAAAAAGAAAGCCTACTTAACCCTTAGCTCGGGCCCTCACATAGTCCCCCTGGGAGCGCTAATTCCCATAGATACAATAGTTGTATCCCCCTGAGGGGGCCTAACATTGGATAATAATTACATTATCATATTAGACCACATTTTCTTCATGTTTTCTCTGTAGTCTATAATACTTTTCCACCCAGCTGAATCTTCTACAGCACTGCATAGGTTGTGTCATTTTTTTCTTATTTTGTTTCTGTGTATCTACTTTCAATCACTATACCTCTACAAATTTTTTTTATCCTTTTCTATGCTTACTATAAATCACTCTCCCAATTTACTGCTGATTTCTCATTTTTCTCAACTGGCGACTTACACCAAATAATTTTTCTTGAAACTTTATAAGCGTTATTCACGAATCATCATACACACATGTGTATGCATAGTTGAAGTTGATCGTCTAACTACTTATCTTCGACCAAAACTGAGCGCCTTCCGATGATTAGCATATTATAAATTACATACAAGATAAGAGTGTACGTAGTGCAATATAAAGAACAAACTCTTCTTTCTTTTCTTTATTTGAGGTTTATTGGAACTTAGAAGAGGTCTCCATACAGCTCCATGGCTGAGCGGATGTTTCTCTCATCAGAGCTGGGTCTGGTTTAACAGAAAGGAGAAAAGTTTCACTATGCAGCACTTAGAGTTGTTCATTAGTACTATTACAAGTCAAGATTATAATTGTCTCCCAATTAAAATTTCGTATATACTACCGTACAATCGAACACACTGAGCAACCAAACCAAGAACAGACTTCTTTTTTTCTTGCGTCAGATTAATTGAGGATTCTGGTTCCTGTCGGCCCATGCACCTCAGGTCTCAATTGTTCTTTCGTCACAATGTGCCTGCGAACATAGAAAAATAAATGGGAATGGATACCTATAATAAGCTAAAAATGAGCAAAGATGAATTTAAAAGTCACACATTACAGTTGTGCAATAGTAGTTCCTTGAATTGTTAGAGCATGCTTCATGATTAGTGGGGCTACCTAACTGCAAGCACAGCATTCGCCCTCCTGCATTGACTGCAGGAGGGCGAATGGTCCAGCCTGGGTGCCGCAACCTGGAGCATCTTAGAAGTACAAAATGCATTAGGGATAATGAGAATTGAAACTTCATGGATGCATTCCTAAACTACACTACTATATTGCTACTTCTACTCCCACTACCACTGGAATGCACCTTAAAACGTTAACATTAGTGCTCTCTGCTGTGAGTTCTGACATGAAACATGATATAGCTAAAAGTGAGTAGGACATCCCTCACATGGGAGGTCTCTCTTACACTTATTTCACTTGAGATACTGACCTGAGACATTCTCACGGACAGTCAGCCATACCGCTTCCTTTGGAAGCTGAACTGACTTCATTGCTAGAGTTAGTGGTTAGTGGCTACAGGTCCCCTAACCTTTTAGTACAGCTCCAACATTTGGCCATAGCATTCAAAATTTTATGTTGCTTGCCTCTATCAAAGTTGCCTCCTCCTAAGATGTTCTTGAGGGTAAACACTATACCCAATGCATAGAAATCATAAAAAGTTATTCTTTCATTTGCATATTTGGGACACAGACTCAACAGAACCACATGAACAAAGGTTAGAGTTAGCTAGATTAAAACGGGTTAGGTGCTCATTTAGTCCCACGTGACCAATTCTGAGCCTGGCCATGGCTGTCTCCACTGCTCTGTTCCTATGGGAGGACCAGGGCCAGTAAGACAGAGTTGCTTTTGACTCTAGCAGCTTTTTTTCCTTTACTTGACATATTTATTTGGTTCAAAGATTAGTAGAAGAGAAAGAAAAATACAGGATGGAGTGTTGGTTATGATAAATATTGTAGTAGGCAGGAAGAGAAGATGGAGTGAGTAGAGCAATATTAGAATGTTGGAGAAGAACCAGTTCTATATTTTTTCCAGTACTGTCAGGGGTGCAGGTGTTATAAGGCTCCCACAATGTGCTACGAGCATTGAAATCTCTTACAATTATGAACCGGCTTCCCAGGGAAGAGAAATAGCGTTTAATTTCCTGTGGAGGGATAGAACAGTTTGGATTATTTACATTAAGGATAGTAAGAGAGTTTGACTGACTAAGCAATATAGACAAGGCTTGGACTTCTAGTTGACAATTGGGGAAATGACCTAAGCTCAGAGGCAGATAAGAAACATCATTGCGCACTAATGTTGCCAATCCCCTTCCCTGCTGTCAGTTTGGGCGATGAGCGTATATAGCTGTACAATTGATAAAAGTTGGTTCAAATTCAGCTGACAACCACGTTTCACACAAACATGTTACATGGGGATGATTTGAGTACAAGTGAAGTTTAAACAGTGAGAGCTTATTGCTTATACTGTGACAGTTCCATTGAAGAATTTTCAGTTCTTTTAGGGGAGGCATTTTGTTGGTTTTTCAATCAGTGGTTGAGGGCTCCAATTTAGGTGGGACTTCAGAGGGTCTTGTCTTCATCCTAGTACAGGTGATGGGTCAATAGAAGAGATTTTAGATGTTAGGTTGTTGAAGTACTTGCTCCCAATCACAGGTGAGGAGGAGACGTTATCTTCTAGCCACCAATTGGATGGCACATTAGGTGCTCAATTGTTGAGGTTGATTGAGAGAAACTGGATATGGCCGAAAGATTTTATTTCAGTTGAGAGCTGTTGAGCTGAATCTACTGGGATTATGGTATGTTCATCACATGCGTTACAAGAAATGTGGGGGCCACTGTTTTGATGACTGAATCAGTGATGCTTTGCAACTGCCCTGGGTCAGTAGTTGAATTTTGTGGTTGACACAAGTGAAGCCTCTTAGATAGAAGAGTGACTAACTCCAATAAGGTTAATGTAGGCTTTTGAGAAAGTGGGGTCAGATTCAGTTTGGGTAGCAACTGATGTTGAGTTTTGACGGTAGTTTTTGGTTGCCAGTTTAGGTGAGCTGGGCTCGATTGTTTCCTTGGTTTGGTTATTGAGGTCTGGGTAAGTTGGAAGTTTCTTTCAACTAGTTATGCTGAGCTTTGCCCGACTCCTGCCAGAGCATCTTGATGCAAGAGTTTATGCTGTACTTTAACCTTTTCAACAGTTTTTATCTGCTTTATAAAAGGGCATCTACCATAGTTTGCAGTGTGAGAGCCAGAGCAATTTGTACATTTTGGCCTGGAGTCTGATGGGCAGTCCTTTACATGGTGAGGACCTTAGCAAGCTACATATCTAGGTAGATTTCTGCACTGTTGAGCATTGTGTTAAAATCTCTGACATTGGTAAACACTGGCAAGGTTTACCTATGTACGGGTCAACTTTGAATCTTTAATAGTTCAAGTACAGTTGTACCTTGGTACTTGAACGCCTCTACACTTGACCAAATCGGTGCTCGACCAAAAAATTTGAGTAGAAAATGCATCGGACCTCGAACAGATTTTCGGTACTCGACTAGCCGAGTCGACCCGAACGCGTTCTTCAGCCAGCGGGTAAACGTCAGTTCTACTCGGATTGCCAGCGGAGTAAGACGTACACAGTTTGTTCGAGTATTTCTTCCCAGATTTAAACTTTTTCGTGCTCTAGCTCTAGGAAAATTGGTTTCGGTGTTCGAACAAATCGGTGCTCGACCACCACCTCAGAACGGATTATGGACGAGTACCAAGGTACGACTGTAGATATTTTCTGGTAGAGAGGATGATTGAAAACCTATTTATACCATTGTAGTAGGGCCTTGATTTTTTGGTTTCTGTATCCGAGTTACTTTGAGGTTTGCATAACCTGCCCCATCAAGGGCTTCCTCTATTTCAGAATCCAGACCATCAGTTCCAAATGGTCCTATGACACCAATGGATTGAGACTGGTTAGCAGGTGGTCAACAGTGAATTTACCAGGGGCCTAATTCTGATATTTTTAACAGTGAGGATAGCTTAGATTTAGCAGTGGATAACATAATAAGGACCAAGATGTTACATTTAAAATTTTTGTGAATGCTCATAATTTCTGCTGTTCCAAAAGGAGAATTGGCAAGAAGTTTAGACAGCCAAAATTCTTTGACAAGACCTCATTGGCATTACTATTTTTATCAGTAGGTTCTATCAGAAGTACAGGGGCACCATCAGATGATCAGTATGTATTTGGCTGTGAGTTGATTGAGGCAGACTATCATCAGGCAGACTATCATCAAAATTGTTGTAACAGAATTGTGTTTTTCAAGCTGGCAGGTTTGAAAGCCTGCAAAGTTTGGGTCTGAATTGAGATAGGTTTGACAGTGATAACTGTGATGAGGTTCTAGGTTGCTTGGCACCAGGTTGAGCAGGGTCTGTAATGTCAGTTGGGTGAAGTTGAGAACGTTCTGTTTGAGCACCCGCTACTTCCACATGTATAGCTGAAGTGGAAGCTCTTATTGCTTCTTTACCTGTAGAAGCAGAAGGCTAATTTGAGGATTTAGAAACTGAGGGGTTTTGACCTTTGGGAAGTCTTGAATATGGAGCAGAGGACTTAGTGAAGGCTTCTCCCTTTGTTTTATGTTTGGCCCATTTTGGGCTCACCATGATGTTGGCAAATCAAACCCACCTGACAAAAATAAATCAGAGTCACTTAAGCACCAACACAACATAATCACACAAATACAATCAAGTTGATAAATGAAAACACTCGACAGAGTATCTGAAGCGCAGAGTTATCACCCAACCGTCAGGAACCGTACGTTTTTCTCCTCTAGTGGATATCTAACTTGAACTTGAAGGCTGACAGTGTTGGGGCCTTTGCAATGGCCTACAATTCCCTCCTAAATACTCACACAAAGAGTTCAGCGCCTGTGTACCAGACTTGTCCAATAAACTACTCAGGATCCACTAATCCTTGTCATAAAATGCCATTAGACGGCATCACTGGGAGATTATGAGCATGTCAAGACATCTTTGTGCAGGATGAGTCATTACAGTCCACTCTACATGACTGGCTCATTCCAGTCACTGTCTTTTACTCCAGGCACATACAAGAAAAACTTTCATAGCTTCAATGATACTCAAATTACACTCTTGATCTAATCCAACAATACAGCGCATACCACAATCATCTTCAGCACATCTGGCATCCCATTCATTCTCTCCATACTGCTCAAACACCACATTCATGAAACTCTCTCTCTCTCTTGCTCATACTTACTACATTCCAGCACAAAATGTTCAATTGTTTCTTCCACTCCTCTATCACACTGCCAACATAATCTATCATTATCATTTCACCTTCATGTATGTCTATTCACGCTCAATGCCTTACACCTCACTGCAAACAACGAGTTGACTGCCAAAACTACCAACATAGAACTTCTCACACTTAGGTAATTCCTTTTGCATATACCAGATTAGTGTGAGCTTTTGCGTCATGCTAAGCATCCATTTATTCAATCCATACTAAGAAGCTGTTGTTTCCAGTTGATTGGAGCTTTGGAGACTATTCCATGCAGCCTCACGCCTTCAGAGTTGTAGATTGATGCTCTGAAGGTAGTACACAGGCTGAAAGAAGTTACAGAAAGTTTTTCTGTAAAGTGCCACTCAAGGAATTCACTCACTTCTCTGTAATGTCACAATTTTAACAAGATTTTAGATGGTTTTAATTTTTCTTATGGATGATAGATAATGTACAACTATGTTAATAATTTGCTTTTGAGTGAGTTCCATAAAGGGGCCACCTCCAAGCAAATTTTTCACACAGAAACAGTAACTAAGAAGCTGGAACAGACTCTTGTTCTTGGTTTGAGGGTTACTGGAGCTTTGAAAGCTGGTCCATGTAGCTCCACGTCAAAAGGGGGGGTTTCTTTCTTGCTCTGGGCACTGTCTGGGATACGGAATGGGGATGCTTTAGTGAAGTTTTCTCTGAATGTAGTTTACAGTCAATATGTTTCAGTGATTGCAGAATTTATATTGCTCACAAAATTTAACTTACACATTTTATAACACAAGAGATTTAGGCACAGTTTTGTTTTGATTGACCCATTTTATACTATTTACGTCTACGGCATGCCCTATAACTAGCCTCACATGAGTGTCCCAAGTTACGGGAAGGTCCAGCCTGGGCGGCACAGCCTGGGATGGAACCGACTCAGTCTCCTTCGCGCAAGATCATGCCGGTTCCGTAAATTACATTGATCACTCAATTTTCACTATTTCGCTGCAAAATTTTTTTTTTAAAACTCTAGCCTAGCTGTAGCAGAAGGTTTGTCGTTCTAAATGCGTACTGAGAACTGAACTTGAAAGTGAAGGCCGACAGTGTCGGTACATTTGTAACGGCCTATCATTCTCGCGGCAATCCTCACCCAAAGAATTCAACACATGTGTGAACAAAACTTGTCCAATAGACTGCTCAAAATTCAACAACACCTGTCACAAGCTACCATTGGAAGGCATCACTGTGATAACCAGTACATCAAAAAACACCCTCAGGCATGGTGGGTTACTACAGCCTACACTTTATGGGCATCTCGGGTTGATTCGCGGTTGTATTTATCTCAAGCAGAGTGGGCTGTAGTGACCCAGTAGTGAAAATGAACAGCTACACAAGCTATTTGAGGTGACTTAGGGTGGAGCCAATTTTCAGAATGAATGATAAGAGCTGTGTTGAATTACAAGGTAAGAATTAAATGAATGCAGAATAGCAGGTGGGTAGAGCAAATATTTGAATGGGATCTGCGTGTGAGCCATTGGGAGAAAATATGTTGGGGGCAAGCTAGGAAACTAAGTATGCAAGCTATGAAACTAAGTATGCAAACTCGTGTTAGACTTAGGAGTGTCGCAAATCCAGCCATTGCTCGTTGCTGAAGTCCTAGGCAAGAGAGCCAATACCTTGCTCATAAAAGGACAAGGGCTTAACTTAAATTCACTAAGCCTAAAAAAGCAATAACGCTGACAATTAATGACAAAGCGGAACAATGGCGGGGGTGCTTCACTTCCTTTGCGACTTATCTTAATGAACTAATTAAAACCGTTCATTTAATCT
>JACJUY010012217.1:8167-19146 GCA_014220935.1 Platorchestia sp. MABIK | reverse complement strand
AATGGTATGAGATACCTGGATTTCACACCAGGTATGAGATACCTGGATTTCACACCAGGTATGAGATACCTGGATTTCACACCAAGCATGGGATTTACATACCCCAAATTACATACCTTTTGAGTATTTGAGTCATCATCAGAAGTAAGAGCAACAAATGTCAAGCCAAATGAAGAATGTTTGTTGAAAGGCTGCGTACAAACAAATTTCACCCTAGTCCATTTCTGAGATGCTGTAGTTTTGTTGAGGTGGCGAGATGTAAACATGCGCACACGATTGGTGTCTGTGCCATTCCTGGACTCCAGGGGAGACATGAAAGATGACGTGGGCAGTAAGACCTGCAAATATAAATAAATGAAACAATGCTTCAACTCTTAAATGCTAACCTATCTTTTGAGCATAGTGCAAACAGTGCATATGATCCCCATGTTTACCCAGCATTTACGGGTTAAGTTCTATCATTTAGTTCAGTCCAGTTCCAGTTAAGATGCATTGAAAGCAATACAAAGAAGCTATGCACGGAGCAGCGAAGTTCAAAAGAATTCATTAGAGATGCATGTGGCATCATGTTTCATAGGCTCAAGTCACCGGAAATGAAGGAAAATATAGAATAAAAACCACATACAAAGCAAGGCATGCCAGACACAAAAAAACAAAACTAGCATGAAATAATGAGAATAGATACAAGTCAAACAATTTCACACAAGTAAATTTCACAATTTTTAAAACATAAAAAACAGCATGCCTGGAGAGCTTAAAACAAAAAAGTGCAATTGAAAAGAGAATATTCAAAACTATGAAAATCAAGGACTAAGAAAAGCATGCATGGTGTGAGTTACTGGGTAAGATTGATGGAAGTACTGAGGTCTGAATATGTAAAAATAAATGAATAATCAAATGCAAGATGAAGGAGTGAATAAGTTAAACTTACCAGACAGGTGTAATAAAATTTAGATACAGCATGCAGACTGGGACTATAATATACCAAACTATCCTTCACATTAGATATTTCTGAATAATCAGCAAAATTAACAAAAGCCAATATCAAAGAATATAGGCAGTAGTCAGAATAAGAACTGAATGAACTCAAAAAAGATGATGTCTAGCATTCATAAAATTTTCAGCATTGACACTGAAAGAGAAACCCTTATTTTAATCCTTGAACAAATTTTTATGTAAGTTCTAAACCATTGTACCTTTAGAAGGGTCACACAAGTTAGGATTTTTGAGTGAACACAAGAATGCCGCAGGTAATGGCTGGCAAGAGCAGCTACCCCTATTTGTCCATCTCTCTATCATGCTTACATCCAGAACAAGATACATATTTATGGACCATACCATAATAATTCGGGCCTTGCCTACAAAGAATTGATCACTTTCAATGCATTATTTACAGGACATCATCAATAAATATGAGCAAAATCATCATTTAAAGCAAGAAAGTAACACATGGGCATGACATACCTGAAAATTATCATCATCCCTTGCCACAAGAACTTCCACAAAAGCAGATCCATCATTGCCAATATCAAGAGAAGTTATGGTAGAGAGTTTCTCTAACTTGAGAGTCACAGACGCTGGCTTTCCATGTTCACCTTCTGCTATCTTCCACTTGCGATATGTGTGCAGGCTCAACAAGTTGTCAGCAGGGTGGTTCTACAAAGAATGGAACAAATTAAAATGAAAAAAAATCATTGAACTGATCTACGAACAATAATAAAAATGTATAAGGTTGCTAAAAATATGGTCAGTATCGGGTTTAATGTGCTCACGGAAATTAAGAATTCCGTTCCCAAGAATCACTAAAGGAACACATTTAAGAACGTTTAACACAAATGGCATTTTGCTCGCCGATGCATAATTTTTGAATTATTCGCTTTGAATTTATAGAAACGTCGTATATAAAAGTGAAGGAACGGACACGTAAATATGCTGTAATACGGTATTGACGTAGCGATGGGTGAGGTTGGTGTAGGTAATGTTAGGTTAGTTAAATAAACCAACCTAAAATAACATAAATCAACCTAAAATAGCTTACCTTAACTTACACAAACCGAGGCTGTTATTTTTTCGGCAAGAAGTGGGCGTCTCCCGCCAGAAAAGTGGGCGTGACCCAACAATGCGGCGACTAAGCAACCGACCATATAATGTTATTCCTATCTGAACGTAATTATTGTTATATCTCAAAAATAACGCATCAGCGAGCAGAATGTCGTTCGTGTAAAACGTTATTAAATGTGTTCCTTTAGTGATTCTTTGGAACGGAATTCTTAATTTTCGTGAGCACATTAAACCCAATATTGACCAAAAATATATAAGGTTACCTGAGTAAAAATAAAACACTTTTAGGCATGAAAAATGAACATATGTTGAAACTATGTTCAAGCTGCAAAAGCTAGCATTTATAAAATATTACAAGTAACATAGACCAAATGTGACATACAAAAGATATCATGTGTCACCGAATGTATTTGCTATAAATATCCAATACATGGTTAAAAGGTCATTTGTTATAGTTAAACAGCAGTAAAGCAATCAAAAATTGAACAATTTCTTTTTTTTTAAACTAAATATAAATTTTGTTTCAGCAGAAGCAAATAATGAACCCTCATTATGATTAAATTTAATTTTTTTATTTTTTACAATCATCAGATAACTTTAAATGTTGGTAAATAATTATTTCAGAAAAAATCATCAGCTAAAATTGTCAATATCATAATACACAAATAATTATTTTTAATATCTATAATTTAAACATGTATTTCTACTTACTGGGTCTTCAGAAGTAAAAGATAAAACAGATGAAAATTTTAGTAGTGGCATTTTATGAATATTTTAATCAAGCAGAGCTTGTGTGCTCATTCAGGCTATCTAAAGCCAAAGTTGATTAGTTGCTTTACATCCACTAAAGAAATAAGAATTACCTAGGTATCCTGTAAGAAAGTCAAAATTAGCATTCAAACAGTTCTTTTTACAGAGTCATAAGGTAATTCATTCACTTAATCTACCTAGACTTCTAAAAAACCTTGAAATATTTTTATGCAAAGTTAAACTAAAATAAAATTTAAAAGAATGTTAGAATAAACAAAATTAGTACAAAAACCTTTACCCAGACAAAACTTAATAAAACTGTTATATAATACTCAATTAAGCAATTGCTGAGCAGTACTAGCCAATAATACTAAAATTAAAACACAAGCACAAAAGTCATTTAAAAAATTTAGTTTCTGTATTAAAAAAAATGTATATATTTATCAATAAACTGATCCACAGGAATTGCTTCACAGGAGCAATTAGCATTTTATGCTATCTCAAGTTACACCAGTATATGTGTATGTATAATATTGATTGACTGGGCATCACCAATAGCTACATTTTAGGCCTCCTGATTCTTTTGGCAAACCTAAATTTAAAGTGAAAACATTCATCTAAAAAAATAATCAGACAAACAAATACATATACAAAATAAAAACTTCAGTAAAATAAAAGTGTTATGAGTTCTTGATTTTTCACACTTAATATAGTTTAAAATAATCAAATCTGTGCCATATTCTTTTGATACAACAAATTTACTTATTTTACATTCTATTGTACATCTATATTTCAGAAGCTGTTCTGCAGTAAATCTCAAAAATAATCAAAGTAGGCTACCTTAGACAATATTAAACCTTAGCTGATGAGCTCATTTAGTTCTAAGACTCAAGCTGTCACCAGAAATTATAAGTAAATAAATCATATCATTCACATGAATTACCTGAAATAATACTGCTACATTTCCGGTTTACAATTCCTCCTCATTGATTGCTTGATGGAATTTTATTGTACACCTCTTACAGTTCAACTAAACTGCTCCAGCCTGTTGCATTTTTACTTCTCATTAACCTCTAGAATAAGTCGATTTTATTATTTTTCATGAGAAATATTTTTATTTTGACACTAGATGTTTTTCAAGCATTGACGCTTCCAAAACACACTAAGTGCCTCAACTTGCATCTACAATTGTTTCTTGGTTTTTCTTCAGTGAATTGAAATTGTCTTTTATTCGAAAATTTTATTTATCTTACCAGTAGATAACCTATTTACGCCTTTGTTTCTACATGAAGCTTAACTTAGCTACTTATAGTGTTTCTGAAAATAAGTTGACTTTTCTCTCAACTGCACCATCTGCAGGCATATGATAGGCCCAGGTAGGGTACATCGTTGTCGTCACATTGCCGCTTCGGATTCATAATCCTGTGCTGAACGAAGTTTCCGGGTATAAGCTATAGTGTGTTGTTCGTCCTAGTAAATTTATTTAAGGTATATTTCAGTCAACTTCGTTTCAGTTAACTTACATTTTGCCCGCGATTATGCATAGCAATTTCAACACTTAGGTAGTCAATATAAATTATCCTACAGAAGAATTAGATTGCCATTTTCCTATCCTCCAATTCGTATTGGGAAGCGACTCCTGGACCCCCAGGTTTCAGCAAAACTTGCTGGGAGTTTTGAATTCGTTGTAACTTAATTCTAGCAGCTGGACTAATAGAGAGAAGATAAAGCTTGCGATGAATTAAAGCAACCCGATAAACAAGCGATATTTTAAAAAGCTATGGAATTGGGTGGAAGCAGACGCGGTCGCTAAAGGAGCAAAGAGAAAAAAGTTTATTCCCATGAGAGTTGATACATCATTTCTGTTTAAAGTTTTTTCAATTAATCTAAACATAAAGGTCCTTGATTAGATTATGTTCCATTTTAATTATTTTAACAGTCAATGCTTGAATAGAATATATTAAATATTGCTCACAAAAGCAAGACGAGGAACATCGATACAAAAGTTTCAGAAAATATCGTCTATTTACACTAACATTCTAGCTTAAATGTATTTTGTGACAGTGAATCGGATTTTTACTTTTAAATTGAATTTGATTCGTAGCAGTAGCAACACTCAATTGATTGCTGTACTGTAACTAGCAAAGCTAATAAGTAAATTCATAAGTAAAGTTATCGTTATATAACCAAATTACATTGAATTCTGGTCACTCAAAATGGCTTCAGTTAATTACGAGTAAAAGTGTAAAAATTTAGTTGACACAATTTTTATAGATAGCTAGTTTGCGCTTTTGATATTTTTGTAAGCAACCTCGAGGTAATTCAAGTCAATTCTAGCAGAAGAAAAAAATGAGAAACCCTTTTCCAGTACAAATATGTCGTCTCAGAAAGTCAAGAGCGACATACATCACCACTCTTAGAATAGTCTCTTTGGACTCGGAGAGAACGCGGAAGAAGTAATACTTTGGAACGGTAAATGGCGTAAGAAGCAATACTTTGGAACAGTTAATAATAAGAAAAATCTCACGGATCTATGAGCGCCTTTTCTCGAGAGATGAGCTACTGTATTTCACTCGCCGTCATCGCCTCATGCCGTTCACCACGCCCTCCGTAATACTGACGGTCCCCTTCCGGCCTCTACAGTCGTTACGAATTATTTGCAGCCCCATGCTACAGTCTCTGTTGCACGTGCGTGCAGGATGCAATGAATGAGCTTATGCGTATCATAAAAAAAAGATCTAGTTCCTCAAACGTATATATTTGCCAAGAAATTACATGGAAATGATTCAATAACTTCCGTTATATCACACAATAAAATTTCAAATGAATTCAACCAAAGCTTACAATCTGAGTCGAAAACGGCTACACACACTCATTACACATCGCACATGCAATAGACCCGAGTTCCTGGTTGTCTACAAAGAAGACAGACTTGTTTTACCACTTGAACAGAAGTTGGTAGTTCAATGTAGCAGTCTGAAGAAAATCCCAAACAGAGTTGTGAAGTCAAATTGATGCTTCACAGCCAAGACTTGCTAACGCTTCCATTATCTCTCTCGGCAGGACAAGGTTCCTTCTAGAGCACACAGAACATGATGCAGCTAGAGAAAACTGTGACTGTGCGTTGAGACTCGCTAACACTCTCAGACTCGTCCACTTGCATCATTCATTCTCTACCAGTAGTAGTAGTATTAGCATTAATTTGCTAGCACTGCAGTAATTCGTACTATATCGCGCCGTAGATCTCACAGTTCAATAATACGAAATTCACATCGTTACACGGAAGCACACTATCTAATTGTTGTTCAAAGTTTGTCACAATCACCATTGTGGAAAACACAGCAGCAGCCATCACAAAAACCGCTCTAATTGCCACCCACATTGTTGTCATCTTATAAGAGCCCCAGTTGATCTTTGTCGGGATCATCCACAGAGCCATGCACAATCCGCAAGCACAGGACAGCCAAAACACCCGGTAGGGGATTTCAGCTGCCCACCCATTCATGGCCGGGCGCCTTACCCACGCTGAAATCCCCAGAGGCATCTACGCAGTGCGCCCGGCCATGTTGCAGTTTAGTCATCCACATCTCAGACGTGAAGAAAGTTCTTCTTGCTTACGCTGTTCTTTTCTGGTTAAATTTTAGATATCAAGTTGCACTTCTCTAGGAACATCTTAAGCATCTTAAGCATTAAGCATAAACATCTTAAGCACTTCTCTTAAGGAACATCATTCTCTACAAAAACCTGAACTTCTACAACAAATTTGGAGATAGTTTCGCCATCAGAACAAAAGAGTCAGGCTGTCGGGCTACTGCACATTTCAAATAGAAACTCTTCCAATGCCTACTTGATATCATCCTATATTCTATAATGGAAACCTTAAAGCTCTTGAGATCTTCAACATACAGTAAACGTCACATAAAACACGTTGCCTTCTCTCTCAGCTCAACGATTGTATTCAGTCACAAAAATGCTCTTTCACAAACACAGGACTCGGTCATTTTAAGTAAGCAGCACAAAAGCCAGGCATCGTCCACGGCTGAATAGGAAATTGATACCAAAGTTAATTTATACATCACAACCTAAGTAGAATATTGTGCAGAGGAGCTGTGAGCAATCGGACACATTACATTATGACGACTAGTTCATTGAGACCTTGTGTCCTCAGGGCATACGAGCAGCAGCCGTCATTCTAGCTTCATTACACGATTCGCAAACGAGTCATACAATTACGCCGGAAAAAAAAAAAACCTCGTCGAGAAACACAGGCAAAGGCACTTGATTCAGATTACGTTTGCACGACAAACATGACATTCATTTTTCAATTTAAATCCTTTACAAATGAAATTTCCTATCGACTCAAGAAATTGGACTAAGAACTGTAGTTCTTCCAGCACCTACATGAAAACAGCCGAGACATCGGTTGGTCACTTCAATAGGCCACAAATTGCGGCGCTCAAAGCAGAAATACGGCACCAAAGCAGAGGGTACACGCAGCTATTCGTTTTACACAAAAGTTCAACGCCGCAAGTTTCGCAAGCAGTAAAATTTAGAGCTCAAAGAATACTGAAAAAAAAAAAATCGGATCTTCGATCAACACCCCAAATTTCGCAAGCAGAAAAATTTAAAACAAAAAATAATACTGAAAAAATAAAAAATAATCGGATCTACGAACTAAAAGACCATTGATTTTGATATCGCTCAACAAGCTTAAGTAATAAACCAAAACACATATTCCTTTTTTTACCAACGGAGTCTACAAATGGAGGTATATAATACTTCCCTAGGTATTGACACCACCATTTAAGCTACTTTATAAATAACACAAAAGCTACCTTCAACACTACATTACTAAAACACGAATAAATATTGCAGTATGACGCCCTACCGGAAAATACAAGACTTCTGCTAACTCTTTTTCACCTATGGACACCAGGAAGGAGTCTTTACACGGTGAAATTCAGACAAATGATCCAAGATGTTCTCCCTATTTCATGAAATAAACTTGTTTTAAATTTAAACTTTGAATAAATATCAACGCACTGTCATGTGTAAATAATTTTTGACCATCACACAGTTACGCTGAGCAAACCGTTACATCACCTTCAATAGTAATTATTATTATTCCTATTATTTTAGAGTTTTCCCGCGGTTTTCGAAACACAGACGAAATCACAGCTTAATTTGGTAGTGAAGTAGCATTCAGGTCTTATCATGTTAATTTGCGGGGGATGAGTGTCTTCCCAAACCCGATTTGGTGCCGTGGTGCGTCAGCCTTGGTCAATCAGAGGTGCGACAATGCGCGCTGGGCACGAGTTGCATAAAGCTCTATGTAATTACTGACCAATGCTCGAGTATAGCAAACGAAATAGAGGAACTAAGAGGGAGAGCAATACTCGCTCCAGTCTACTGAACGAAACATGTCCACACTAAACACGATCGAGGACGTCATGCACAAGCAACGTAGGATGGAATGCTTTCAGTCAAATGACTTTAAAAAAATATCAGATCGTCTTTAATATTAAAAACTAAGCGCAACATATAACGCAATACATAGTAGGCACTGGGCTAAAAATTGAATAAAACAAGAAAACTTATCCGACTGAATCCTCTAAAATCCACTAGTGATTCGCATTCGCTGATATTGCAAGGGTTCGCGTTTATCAGAATGAACCCCTGAGAAAGGAGTTGTGAAGTTTGGTGCACACCAGTTCTCGAAGGCACAAAATTTCATGACAGAATATTTGGAAGAAGGCACAGCTGCCTGCCGTAGGGATTACACCTGCACGCCGAGTGTGAGTGGTACGAACGAGGTGCTGCTTGCTGGCGCCAAGGGAAGGGCTACATTACCTCCATTAATCATCCTCCTCATCTCGCTTATTTATCTGAGTACTAACTTCAATACAAAAATAAAACGAGATCCCTCGTTACAATCTACAGCTTAGCTGACTTTCTTACTAGTAACTACTGAATAAAAATTACAGCCATAATATAGGAGTGCTCGACTTCGTTTCTTACTAAAAACGAAAAAAAGGTCGAGGCTTAATGTCAATTTAATACAGTCATTTAGTAAATTCGAACTACTTGAGCAAATTTTGCGCGCGCTCTAGTGCGAATGTGAACCAAGGCATGAGGTGAATCATTTCAGTGATGAATTTATACCGGAGGCAAGAGTACTGAATTCATCCGTCTAGAAACAAATGTGCTAAAATTATCCAGGTGGCAACTAAGGTACTGAATTCATCCAGGAGGCCAAACGGTAAATATAACCATGAGTAGAAGTGGCCGATTTATACCCGAAGTACGAGTGGCAAATTTGTGAAATGGCGGGAAATGTTCACGCAGCAGGCGAGGTGGGGGTGGCGATATGAGGAGGAGCAGACGAGGTGGGGGCGGCGATAAGAGGAGGAGCAGGGCAGTGTTCAGGCAGCAGGCAAGGTGGGGGCAGCAATATGAGGAGGAGCAGGGCGGCGCAGCTCCTTGTGAGCCTGCAGGGCGAGGCAGGCCAGCCCGAAGCCTGAGGCCACCATCAGCATGAAGAACACCTGCTCCCAGCCGTAGGTGTCCGCCACGATACCCGTCATGAACGGACCCAGAGCAGCCCCTGGCAACGACGAAAGAAACGGTTTATTTTAAAGAAAGTTGATACATTTTTTTTAATTCCTCAATGTAAAGGCAACAAAGAGAGAAAGAAAAAACCGTATTTTTTCAAGAAAGTTGATACATGAAATGTAAAACACATTATGTTTTTTAAAAATTTCTTGATATAAAGGTTTTCAATCAACAGACAAACCATACAAGGTGTACAATAGCTGAGTCAGGATTTAATTATGTTATTGATAGAAACAGTCGAACTATTTTCTCTTGTAAATTTTATCAACGACAAGGAAATAACTAGTAATAGTAGAGAGCTTGCTAGCGCTTCAGAGGGATCCTCTATGTCGCACCAAAGGTGTAAGAGGTGAAGGAATAACTAAAAATCCTTCTGAAAGCAATGAAAATTACAGGCATTAACCTGTGTTGTTGGGAGCATCCACCCACTCAGACAGAGGGTACCATTACTATAACATCTTAAGGTACTATCAACGACACAGCCAGTACCAATACACCAGCACTTAAGAGAAAGAGCCGGTATCGTTAAGGAGAGAGCAAGCACTCAGCAACACACCAGCACTCACCAACAGATACAGTACCATCAACAACAGCAACTCACCAACAGAGCCTGTGCCATCAACAACAGCAGCAACTCACCAACAGATACATTACCATCAACAACACCAGCACTCACCAACAGATACAGTACCATCAACAACAGCAGCAACTCACCAACAGATACAGTACCATCAACAACAGCAGCAACTCACCAACAGATACATTACCATCAACAACGCCAGCACTCACCAACAGATACATTACCATCAACAACACCAGCACTCACCAACAGATACAGTACCATCAACAACACCAGCACTCACCAACAGATACAGTACCATCAACAACAGCAGCAACTCACCAACAGAGCCTGTGCCATCAATAACAGCAGACACAGTAGCGAGCGCCTTAGCGCTGTGCTGCAGGGTGCTGTGCTGCCCCAGCTCAGCGGACACAGCTGTCGTGATGAGGGCGTAGGGCGCGTTGACGAAGAAGCCCGTCAGGAGCAGTAGAGCGTCGCTTACACCCACGTTTGTGAGGCCGTAGTTGTTGTACACAAACATCTGTACACAGTGGAGTTGTGTGAAGCTGGCACAAAATGTTAGCTCACGCGTGTATATATTTACACAGGCACGCGCAGGCATATTTGTAAATTTACAAACACAAATGTTTTGTCACCTCAGGTTAGTTTTCTTCTAGACAATCGAAACTAAAGATAGCAGATCTTGAAACTGCACTACACACATTGAGGTTCATTTCGATTGAGGTTCATTTCGATAACCTTGCATAAAAATAAAGGAATCGATGGCATAAAAGAGACGTAGCATACTTTGTATTGTTCATTAAGAAGCAGTGCTCACAAATAAATTACAGCTCCAACTTTAAAAAAATATAAATTTTCAGGGTGAGGGCAATAGCAGGCTGGAAGTGCAGAGGGCAATAGCAGGCTGGAAGTGCAGAGGGCAATAGCAGGCTGGAAGTGCAGAGGGCAATAGCAGGCTGGAAGTGCAGAGGGC
>JACJUY010012214.1:4139-18919 GCA_014220935.1 Platorchestia sp. MABIK | reverse complement strand
TATGTGTTAATTGAAGGGGAAATGAACGAAACAGAAATATATGGAACGAATTTGCAATGCTTTCAATTACTAATTTTTGTTTTTAACTGCAATATATGCATTATTACTCCAGTGCAATAATATTTCTTTCTCGTATGTATCATATATATATATGTAGGTATGCAAACCCACAATGCCTAGAAAACAATGACGGTATTAGGTGATAGGTATAAATACGCGGTTTCAAACTTAAAACAAAATGATCAACAAAAACGTTACGTTTTTTAACATTTTCAGCAAAGTATTCTAACTCTGTATAGTTTTCTTTGGGTTTTAGACAATTATAAATAATTTTTAGCCAAAATTAGAATCGAAGACATCGAAAATAGCAACTCCAACCTCGACTCCACCACATCTGAATGAACGACTCCTACTCCGACTCCGACTCCGCCACATTCGGAAAAGCGACTCCGACTCCGACTCCGACTCCACCACACTTCAGAGAAGCGACTCCGACTCCGACTCCGACTCCACCACACTTCAGAGAAGCGACTCCGACTCCGACTCCACCCTAAAACATGCGACTCCGGCGACTCCGACTCCCGACTCCGACTCCGCAACCCTGTTAGTAACAATAGTGCGAGGGCTAAAAGAACGTAAAGGTCATGCTTCCTAAAATTTTAACTTTTTCTTTAAACGTAAGTTTAGGTTTTCCAGGTAGGTTTGAATAGTCTCCCGAGGTTCGCACTGTCATCAATCGCGCAGGTTATAATATGCGTGGAATTGCACTGAAATTGAACCGTGTTCCCGTAATATGATACTTCAGGGTCAGCTGTACATGAGAGCAGGAAGATAAACCGAGATCCATGGATGTTGGTCACGTAAAGAATTCTGAACCTCTGTCGATACTGGCAAGGCATTAAATGTTATGTTCATTGAATCATCATCTTTTCACTGTTTGTGTTTCAGAAGAACCAAATCATTGATGAAAATTGTTTCCAAACGGTAGACTTCGATGGAACAGTTCGAAGTGCTCATTTTAAAGGCAATGATGAAGTGCAGTAGCTGTGTTCCTACCTACATCATGTTCGGTGCTGCGTTCGCGTAAATTTTTGAGTACCATCATCTTTCACACGATTTCTCTCAGCGCAAGCCTTTATTTGCTGCTTCTCTTACTGAGTAATTTTTTGCTCTTTCGATGAGCTCGAGCATCATCTATCGGAAGAACGTGGCTGATGATTATGGACTGAAAAGCCTTAGCAAATCCATGTAAAATCGAGAAATTTAAACAGTATTAGGATACATTGTTTCGCAATGATGTCAAACGTTTTTTCCGATATTTCAACTTTTCGAAACAGTTCAAATTCATCACGCGTAAAATTAAGAAGAAAATTTCATGAAGAAATATTTCTTCACATAAATATTAAGAGAATTGTGCTGCTTTGACACCAATAACGCAACTGACCTGTCCGTCATGCAGATGAACAGTTCATGCATGATCAAATGTTTGGACAAATTGAATTCTTAGTTAGTGTGTGATTTCAGCGAAGCTTGGCAGAAAGACATGGCGGAAAACGAGGGTAAGACCACGTGCTTCCCTCATCAACTGCTAGAGGGCCTGCTGCTAGTCTCCCCTCATACAGCTACTCCATTCCGACCAGCTTCCAACTGACCAGGGAAAACACATCACACGCAAAATTTCGACGCGGTGGCTGTTCAAATTTGAGTCTGGTCGGAGTAACCACAACAAACAAGAGTTTACAGAGGTACCAGCGCAGGAAGGACGGAAGGGAGGAAGATCATGGTGCCCGGGGCGCGTCTGCAAACAAACAAACAGGTTTGACGGACGTGTTTATTGGGTGCCTTTCGAAAGGCACGCAAATGACCAGCTTCGTGGCGGCCAGGCATGCAAATATTTGTGTCGCTGTACTAATGGAATAGCCGATAATATTGCCCCATACTTGATAGACTTTTAGCAGCTGATATAAAACCAGTTTATGGCACCGCAGGTGGTGCTACACTGCTTTGCCTTGGCTTCAATATTCTTTCCCAGTGTCAACACAACGATAATCATTTTTTCCGTACTGATGTGGAGATGAAGTTCTTAGTGACCTGAATGAAATCACTCGAATTTCCTCTTGGATGGTGAATAGTTTTTACTCGATTGCAAGGAACGTTCAAAAAATCTCAAGTGTGGACCTAATTTGGAAATTAAAATGGCACACCTAAAAGATTGTCGTTAAAATAATAATCACAGAGCGTTTCATTTCAAAGAATCATTCGTCGAAAGAGCTTTTATATACTAGAAAACATATATTCACTATTTGTAAGCTATTTAATAAAATAATTACTTTCAACACTTCATGTCTCTAGATATCATTGGGAAAAAATCAGGTTTATTCCCATTTCTTTTAAGACGTTTCACGAATGAGGCTTTTTCACAAACGAAATAACTTTCGTTTTGGAGAACCTCGATCAAGATCGACATCAGCGTTAGAATGGGAATGCTTTGTGGTGACATTTGTTTACCGTATTCTCTTTTTAACTAATTTAATTTTTAATTTTTATAGCTACGCTAAGCATTTCTTACTTAATTTTATTTTTGCTTCTTTTGCAGAATTTTTTTGCATTTTTAAAGTAATTTTTTTCTTGTTAGATAGATTTTTCTTCGTCTGTCCAGCTTTTATGAACCATTTCATGAGCTGCATGTTTTAAAACATATAACTTTAGCAAGATATATGAATTTGAAATATATTCACTTCCACTCTTTGTAAGAAATTACTAAAACTTAAAATCATTCATTATAATTCAACGAGTTTACGAAAAGTTTCATGCAGTTTCCAAAACTTTAGAGATAATGATAATCATTAAGAAACACATCATTATTTCAAGATAGTTGACACCCCACACACGTCCCAAAGCTCTCAGAAAAAGGTAAACAAATAACCGACATCTCTTTCAGGCCCACACGTTAGCATTTCTTCACGCTCATATCAATAAGTCGACGGCTGAAGTTCATAAGCAAGCGAGGTCGTGAGTTTGACTCTGGCGTGGTAATTCCTCGAGTTACAAATTACCTCCGTAGAGTTCATTAAGGCCGACACCAACGAAGCGAACTTCGAACTGACACTTAAAACAAAGGGACCAATGAATTTCCAAAGTCTTCGTCCAATTAGCCGTCCGTTCATTGAAGCCCTTCAATATTTAAGACACTGTTAATCAATAAGCAGGTAATCACGAGAACTATATTTGTTAGATTACTAATGATTTCGATGTGTGAGGTGTGGTGTTTTTTGAAAACTTCTCGAGTGAACATGAGAACTTAAAATGGCGTTCTGTTCGTTAATAATGTTTTTGGAAGACGATGGGCTAGCTTGTCACAACCCTTGTTTTTTTGGTTCTTGTTTTCAAGCGTGTCTGCTGCTTTAAAATTCGCCATCTCATGTCGTTGTTTGATCTCTGAGACATTAGAGTTTAAAGACACCATGACACGGTCGGATGAACTCACCCACCACGTCGTATAGACAATAAACTTGGCTCAATAATAAGGCCTCAAGACGGTCGAGGACACAAGGCAGTCTGATGAAGCTTGGAACCTTATTGAATTTCAAAACGAGAGGCTGGGTGCCCCTGAATGATATTGTTGTTAGGCCGGTGCTGAAGCGGTGAGCAGTTGCAAGTCTAGATATTGCTTCCCAACTGTTATTAATGACTCTTTGATTGATGAGCCTCTTGAGGGCTGCTTAGGAATTCGACACGAAAATGGATGACTTGCTATTAGCGAGATGAAGTGCCCAATTAACGCTTTCTGGCTCTTCCAAAGAATCGGTGTCTTCCCGAGTCCGGTGAATTATCATTACAGCAATGTACAAATGTGCAAAAAAATGGAGATGACATGTTTCTTCTATTGATTTTGATGACTTCACCCCACGAGCTGTATATATGATTGTACCTGAGACAATCATTTCTTTGCGTTATGACTGAAGTTAATTAGATTAACAATCATCAATAGCAACATAAATCTGACAGCTTAGAAAAAAATTTGTTCTCATGAAAATGAATTCCTTGAACTCTAGCTAATGTACATTTCATTAGGAGATCAAACTTTATAACGTTCAATTTTTATGACAATATAATATTCCGTTCTGTATTCATGTATATGCATTAAAATTTCATTTTTCCGAAATGCCTGCTATTAAAGTTCCATATGTACCTTAGTTCAACTTTTCACCATTGGAATGAGGTTTCCTAGAAATCTCGGAATTAATAAAATGGTACCCGTATTTTTAAACAGACATATGAGAACCCATATCATAATCTCAAAGAATAGTTTCATCGATGTACTGTTGTAACGTTAGAATCAAATTAGTGAGGAATATTGAGGATGAAAAATTGAACAATTCTTTCGACCAATTTTTCGTTTCAGTTAAAGCCATTGCCTAAAATAAGGTTTTCATGCTAGTAGTAATAAAAGGATGTGATTTTTCCAAAACATTGCAGCAAAAATTATTCTTCTTTTTATTTTCCTGGGCTTTGCTCAGTGGAAAACGAAGAAATCATGAATTGGGGAGATTTCACTGATGTGCCGCTTTTTTGTCAGAAATGCGACCATTAGAGCACTATAGAAGTGCAGTGGAAAAGTGGGCATTTATGAAACAAAATTTGAACGAAAGAGCGAATACGAGTGGCACCTGTGAATTTTATATGCGTGCTCTATGGCCTGAATTTTGTTAAATCGTTCAACATATTTTTAGCGAATTAATTGTTCTTGTTGCGTTGCATGTCCAGCTACTATGAGTTTTGATAGGATTTGAACTTCCACATACAGGAATTCAATAAAATTGTTTTGTCAATTTCAACTCGTATGTATGATCGCACGCGTGGCTTCTCAAAAGAATTTACTTCCCAACTGTTTAATATGGCACAACTTGACATCCATTCATCATGATAAGTGCTTTGAATCTACCATGCCGAATAGGAAATACTACTCAAAATGACCTAGCGCAATCGAATCAGAAGTCTTTTCCATCCATGTCATCGTGACGTCTTGCTCTTTGTGAGCTTCTTGCAGTGGAGTGTGTCAGAAATTCTCGCTCTTGACGAATTGTGAAAGTTTTCATTAGTAGTAAGAGACGCGATGACTAGTCGTGACGTATAGGCGAACTTGAAGCTCTCGAGGGGCAGATGTCAGAAGACTGTTTGGTAGACGTCAAGAATACTGCCGAGTGCAATCATCGGGGGTATATTTATTTTAAAGATTAAAGCTTTTACGAGAGGCTAGCGTAGAATGACGCAGCATTCAGTTGTGCTGTTTTGATCGTTTTCAAATCTGTGTATTCTGGACAGACAAAAAATACACTCTGAGGGACTTTTCTCAATAAAATGAATAAATATTGAGGCAGTCAAAATTGTTGTCGAGTGCCTTTAATGTATAGATTACGTACTGTGCTCTTTTTAAGATCCTGTTTTCGAGGTAAAAAGCAGCAAAGTCTTCAAGGGAGACAATTTACGTCGTTCAAAGTCCACGAAAGAATATGAAATGATACCTGAGTTAGGGTGCGTTGTTTTCAACATTTAAAGAATGAATTAATTTCAGAGCACCCTACGCTGCGTTAGCATGTTACTTTTGCCAACGAATAATTTTGTGAAATATTAAATATCTGTTTGAATCTCCCATATAATGGACAACTGTCTCGACCAAATATTTAAGTATTCAAGAAAAATTCAAACCAGGGATACCGGACTTCAAAGAAAACATTTCCTGGATGTTCTTGCAATAAAACGCTATATTGAGAAGAGTATTTTCGTCCAGAAATGAAGACCTCGAAGTTGGAATGCAATATTGGACCCCTCCTAGTCAACTTCAATTGTTCTTCCTCGATGAACGAAAACGTCGAAACTCTCTCTGCTCAATCTCTTCATTGTATCCATTTGACAATTTCACAGGACAATTTAGTGAATTTCCCAGTCATGAAACAGACAATCACGTTTCGATGAGGGATCGGAGTAACTGTCCAATTAAGTGGATTGGTTTTGTTCTGTTTACATGAATTGAATCAGGAATTAAACTTGACGTGTTGTGAGAAAGTTATTTATTAAGAATTATATAGCAGATGTTTGTATGAGCTGTAAATCTAACATTATTATTTTGTAGAACATGATTGGTTTCTTTTAATAAGAAATATCTGCGAGTGCTAAATGAAACCAATTCCAATTTATTCGTTTGGCTTACCCTGACAACCGCAGTCAATCTCATTAATTAGGATCTGATTGAATATACGGACGTTAACGAAGGATATTGGCCATGTAAACTGACATTTCTAGTCTACTTAGGAAATACTTTTTTCCAAAACAATAGAAGTTACATATCGAGTATACTCGAATACGTCAGACTCTGAAGAATGTTTGTGGGGAAAATTGTGCTGATTTAAAGTTCAACACAATAAATTATTTTTAAAGCCTATTAAGATATGTCTGAACCGACTTTAGACTATTTGCAGCGCATAAGACGAACATTTAGTTAATATAACAGCTTTCGAACTCATTTTTTCTCTATTAAGCTCGTTATGTATATTTTGCATAAAAATTTTGATTCAATGACTTCCTTGAAAATTTTAGTAGAAAAATCACGTAACAACTAAATCAAATCAAGTAACATGGTAAATTACTTCATATAATGTATGGTACTCTGGCATTCGGGTACTCAATTCTGGAACAAGATTCCATGAAACATTATAGCTGTCCATCACATCATCGGGCAACCCATATTTGTTACCACGCACACCAAAATATCATAGCCGTACATCACTGAACAATTTGAAACTAGTGCAATACTCATTCAACAGTATAATACTCTATCAATGGGCATCCGATAGCTAGGGCAAAAAAATACTCGACAGTATAGTTATGCGTCACTGGATATCTCATAGATGGAACAAAAAATTCATGTCAAAATATAGCAGTGTATCACTGGACATCTCATTGCTAGAATAAAAAAATTGACGCAACAATATAGCAGTGTATCACTGGATATTCCACACCTAGAATCAAAATTCACTCTACAATATCGCGGCCTATCAATGAATATTCCATAGCTAGAACCAATGTTTCACGTAACAATACGTCGTTACGAGAATGACTGTGAGACTGTGAGCTATCTGAGACTGTGATTCCAGAGAGACTGTGCAAGCTACCATTAGGTGTGTCACTGGATATTTCATGGCTAGAACCGAAAATTCAGTCTTCATTATCGCGATCTATCACTGA
The DNA here is from genome assembly GCA_014220935.1 of Platorchestia sp. MABIK. Lineage (NCBI taxonomy): Eukaryota > Metazoa > Arthropoda > Malacostraca > Amphipoda > Talitridae > Platorchestia > Platorchestia sp. MABIK. Next base: position 11,674 of record JACJUY010012214.1, on the reverse strand, counting down.
ATATTCCATATCTAGAACCAAAAATTCAGTCTTCATAATCGCGATCTATCACCGGATATTCCATATCTAGAACCAAAAATTCAGTCTTCATAATCGCGATCTATCACTGGATATTTCGCAGCTAGAGCCCAAAATTCACTCAACAATATTGCAGTCTACCACTAGACATCCCATAGCTGAAGACAATTAGCACAAAATCGCAGTCTATCATCGGCCAACCCACATCCGGTACTGCACACACAAAGCGTGTAGGTGAGATGAATTACCTCGGCGCTTTAGAAGAAGAGGTGGTCGCTAGTTGGGATCACAGGCGCAGGATCGTGTTCGTTGAAGCGAAAAATGAGGAATTGAGCGCATTGGAATCGCCCTCTTGGGAGCATTAGAATCACGAACTTTACCTCGCCTGAACACGACATCGCTAAGGTCTTTCTCGGAAGCCGCCGTAGAACGTGAGAACGAAAGGATTTGCTGATCAAAAACGGTTGAGATATCATTGCTTCTCTTTGTTATCTTTTAATCGAATACGAAAAAAGAGCTTATGCGTGGTCTTTACACGCTGGTCTTTATCGAAGATCTGCTAGTCATGCAGTTTATTATCTTCCTGAACTCTGAGCATCATGAAATTTGAAATATTCGTTAATTGGTAAAGCATTGCACACTAAGTTCACGCTAACGTTTGCATACCACATCTGAAAGATAGCTCAATAAGAGAGAAATTCTGTAGAATACATTGAAAGATTTTTCCGGATCAACATTATTGTGACGGGTCGGATTCGCGTCATCGTCGCAGTCAGCCCGCAGGCCCTGCAAACTTGGAATGTTGATCGCATTTTGATCAAGTACTATCAAAAAATTCTCCTGAAATTCTCCCAATGTTTATATCCCGATTTTTATAGCTACATAGTATTGCAACAAATCACCAGTTTTGGCACAGCAAATCAAGGCTGAATTGACTCTTGCAATTATTTGTTATTCAAGCACGTATTAGGAACGTGTTCTGATGCAAATTTTAGAATTTATTCAGGAAAATTAATGTTTATTCCGCTACGGCCACTTGATATCTATTTCATTATAGAAGCACTTTATTTCCAGAACAGTGGAAAACATGTTTTCAAGTTCGACTTTTCGATTCAACAATCGCTATACACGATGAAAAAGTGTGTGCAAAATGGAAATTTTGCGATTTAACAATTGCTATTCACGACGAAAAGGAGGGTGCAGAAGTAAAATTTTGCTTTAATGATGTCTTGCTGTAAAAATATGAATCTTTGCAAAAACTTGCTCCTCACAGAATTTGAGATGAAGAATTTAACTTCCATTGCAACTTCTTCATCTATGAGCAAAATTTTTACATCTTAACATGAAGCCGGATACTTTATGGCGTATTAATGAACTTCTATCAAGATCGAATGACAAACTCTCGGTGACCAACTGGTTTCCTCAGCGAGCGACGCAGGACAGTTAACACATGATTTTCAAAAAGCTTCTTATCGAGGTGAGGGATGGTTCATATGTAAAAAATATTAGAAATGCAGCTGGAAAAGTTTCAAGTGTATTTTGAGAATAGTCTACAGGTATCTTTCTCCTTCACTGACGAAAGAAATCGCATGTATTATTCAGAGTTCAAAACCTTACATCTTCGTTGTATAATTCTCAAAATCGGTCTCTCGATTAAAAATAAGCAATGATTCTCCAATTTGATATGTCGGTTCAAATGAGGCGTAAATTTTTAATTTGGCATGCCTTGAATATAATTGAGCCAGAGTTGATCATCTTGGCGAGAAAAAATTCAGTCTGCCATGCAGCATTGCGTACCTGTGTATAAGACGCGCCATGACGCGCTGTGCTATCGTAAAGTCGGTCTGTATCGCGGGCTGCTGGTGTCTCCTCTATCACGCAGGGCTGAAAAAATGCCATGAGCATTGAGATTTACTGCCTTCACTTTTCCACTTACCGAATTGAGGCATGAGATGGAAAATAAGACAGATGTTGCGCGGGATCTTTCTTTAGAATAAGGCAATATGAGCGCTCTGTTTTCTGTTTAGAATTGTGTTCTTAATCAACATTCTTTCTTGGCCAAATGTGGGTGTTTTTATCTTTATTTTCTTCGTATCTCACAACAAAACGAGTGAATTCTCCTATGTTAGAGTATAAGCCTATGAATGGAATTTTTATTCTCCCCAACGCATTTACTAGGCTAACCGATTAGAATATGAGATCATGTCTTAACTGAGCTCGAATGATGTAGATGGTTTGAGTCTTAATAATTAATTGATAGTTTATTTTACGAGATGGCTTGTTCAAAGTTCAACGCCCGTAAAATATCCACTACCAATATCTACAGCTTACGTAACTCAATGTTATACCTTTAAAGTTATAATAACAAATCTTGCGCATGGCACAGGTACAGTATGACACATTGTAGGTAAGAGATCCAACTCACACCGCAGGCTTAAATCATCTCTGAAAGTACACGAGGTCTATCGTTTTGACGTTAAAAATTTCTCTCCTAATTTTTAAATGAATTACAGTCGAAGAATTCTACGTATCTTTGCTTTATTTCCAGTCATAATGGGTGAACTTTTTGAGCAATCGTTATTCTCTTTTCCAAAATTGAAGACCAGTTAAATAAAACAAACCTAGCAAACGTAGTCGATTTTCACACATAAATGCATGGCATCAAATGAGAGCCAGCAGTCAGAGAGAGACAGGGCGCCCACATTGCAACAAGTATCAGAGTATTTTATATTTCTACAAACTATGACAAGAGGAATCGTAAAATAGTGTAGCAATAAGTTATGCCATTTCAATCTATCCATTTAAATCTTAATGTGTATAGGAATCAATCGTTGCATGAGACATGTCGAACTCGAGTTACTTAGAATTTTAGAATTACTTAGAATTTTTAGAATACAGACGAAGACTCAGGATTTAACTTTCGAGCTTATGGCAAGAGTGTGAATGATGCCGGAAAAAGAATTAAAATCAACTATTAATTTTTTCATCATGGGATTCTTTTGAGATGATTGCAAGACGGTGAACGAAAGTTTATCACTGTAACCAGGCTCGATAAATACTTGCATACTTTTGACAAACAGCCTTTCAAGTTATAAGCGGTCGCCAGATACCGAACAAAAATGTGAGTATATGACTGTACTGAATTAAAACCAAACGACAAGCGGCAGCATCTACAACGCAAGTTAAATCAGTATCGAGAAAAATTAGAACAACCAACAGCTACGCAAGCTCTTGCTTCACAAACTCAGGTGTGCACTTCAGTAGCCTGAGAGTTGTGGAGCTGCGTGTGATGAACAGTGCAAACTTTGCAGTAAAGTTGCCTGTAGTTGTTTCAGCGCTGTGCACCTCTCGTGAAGCGTTCTGTGGAATTTACTTTCGCTCCTCACTAAGTGTTGTATTTCTAAATGATTTCCCAATCTTGAACAAATTTATAATTTTGTAATCATGAGAAAGGAATAATCTGAAGGAGATACGCGAAAAAGATTAGAACATCGATTCAACCTTCCTCGGGACAAAGTCGCATAATACAGGAATAGGGAACTAAAATGCGCATTGATTGCATTTTTATGAATAGGGAAAGATTGCAACGACAGTTTAAAGAGAATGAAGCGAAAAGCATTAAAAAATATTGGTGCTAATCTAGGAAATTGATTTGTATTGTATTGTTAATGTTGGTGCTACTTCAAATTGTGGTTCTAATATTGATGTCAATTTAGGAAAACGATTCATGTACCTGCTTTGTTGTTAAAAGCTTTAGGTTTCAAAAGTTATGAGATTAATTATCACCCAACCATCATTTAGTTCTTCCGTGTTCAATAATATTCGCGTTCAGACTTATAAATTCCAGCGTGCATCCCATGTAAATTGATGAAATTTAAATAGATAAATAACAAGGTAGCAAATCGAAGGTTATAATTCAATTTTTAAGACTGAGGAAACATCAAAAGAACACCGAGATATTTTAAATTACTCAATCTAACACTACCAAACCCTATCAAGAGACTGTGCAAGCAATATTCAGCAGAATTTCAAATTCCTACCTCAAAAAAGCGCAGATAAAATGTAGCATCTCAGTCTAAAATAAATAAGCTCCTTTCATGCTGCGGAAAAATCTCCAATTTAACTTTTCCAAGCCTCGTTTCATCATTGGCATTGCGACATCGTTAACGCACGGAATATTCGCTTCAGCGTATTTTATTTTTCTATTCATGCGCTGACAGCATAAAAGCAGAACAACTCTTCCGTACTTGATAGTGTTGACGAACTTACGTACAATACAGTTAAAAGACGCACGTATTTACAAGCGTGAAAATCAAAAGCTTTTCTGTTGAAATTAGCTCATTTCTCAGCCAGATGTTGTTATTGTTGATTAAATCATTTCTAAGCAAGCTTTTATTGTTGTTATAATTGATTCAAGCATTTCTTAGAGAGCTGTTGTTACTGTTAAAGTAAAGCATTTGTAAGCAAGTCATTGTAATAGCGAGCTGCTGCTACTGAGTAAAGCATTTCTAAGCAAGTCATTGTTACTGATAAGTAAAACAATTCTAAGCAAGCTATTGTTACTGTTAAGTGGAGCACGTCTAATGAAGCCATTGTTACTGTTAATTAAAGCATTTCTTAGCAAGCTATTGTCATAATTGTTGTTACGCCAACAATTAGCAGCGAACACAGTATCATGGATATACGTTGTGATCGAACGCGAGGAAGTTCTGCCACACAGCCACACTGTGCGAGCAGTTCTGAGTTCTCGAAGTGGACTTGCTGCAGCACTCGGAGCATGAAGCCGAGTCTGGACTTGAGTGCACATTAGATGCGGGAATGGTGCGCCCCTGTGATGTTCTGGTAGGCGTGAAGCGGAAATAATTAAAGGAGATCCTGCACCAACATCTTTATAACGGTGGATTAATTTAGAGGCGATAGGCAGAATAGATTGGAACATCGTTCCAATCATCTTTGGCATCAAATTTTAAAGAAAAATTAGAAATTGATTGCTTTGAAGGCCCTCGTTAAAGATGCATGAACCCAAACTTCTAATAAAGTTTCTCTATTTTATTTTCCTCCAGCACTCAACTTCGAGAATGGTTATAACAAGCTCAGTATGCGTGGGAATTTAAGTTAAATGTCTTTGGCTTTTATTAGAAAACTTCGTTGTGTTTCCCGTAGACAAAATAAGAAAACAATCGTTACGGCTATCAGTAATTCAACAACATCGGAGAAAAAGTTAAGTGAAAAAAGAAAGTGAAAAAGTTAAGTGTAAGAGTGGTAGAAAGATATTTAATCAGCAGTCATTCCAACAATGCATCAAATTCATTTATAAAAATTCACGGTAATGTCTACCATTAACAGTTAGACATGGCTCTGTTCTTTCCCCGTGAGCATTTTACTAAAACTTTTACTCCGCAATCTTCAGATTCATTGCAACCGAACTTAATTTTCCAGATTGCAGCCTCGCAATGTCATTACTGAGAGGAAAACATCTGAAGGAAAACAAATCTGAACGAGTTTCGGCGTGATCTATCCTCCGAATTACTGGAATCACTCTTGCCTAACTTGGCCAGCACTGGAGGAACAACTTCCAGTATCGGCTGGCCAATAAATCAATTAGGGCCTCAGATTCCAGAGAGACTGCGAAACAAGCGATTGCTTTGCTCGTGGCCACAGCCCAGGCTCCTGAGCTCTTGATTGCCGTGAACTACTGTTTCAAGAGAACATTTCTGAGCTATTAGTAAATTGAAAAGCGTTTCCATGCTCTTACTAAACGAATGAATTCGTGTTGTTGCTGTGTTATACTTTTGTCTTTCTCTTTTCAAGCAGAGACATGTTTGCATGCTTCAAGTGACGTATTTTATCTCATTGCATTTTAATTATTTTAAGTAGAAACATAGATGCGTGCCATAAATGACGTAAAGCTTCCATCTATGTTTGACTTTTTGTAATTATGAATTTCATTCTATGTTATAAGGGACATATATCTTCCACTCTTATTTTACTTTTTCAATAGAAACATCATTGTATTCCATAAGTGACATGTATCTTCCCCTTATATTTTAAATATTGATAAGAATCATCATTGAATGACACAAGTAACGTAATCTTCACTGGATGATCACAGATACGACATGCAAACTGCGATGCTGTTCCCCGAAAATTCGAGTATCGTTTTGTTTTCCCTAGAATCAATGCTTACGCCAGTGCGAAGTTGTCCGTGCTATGGGACTTGAGTTATAGTTTAAGGCAGGTATCAGAGATGCAATTGCTTCTGTTCTCCTGAAATTGACCACTAATGCCATTGAAGGCACAGAAATGTTATTAAACTGTGGATGTGAATCGCCTTATGGGCCTACATTGATTTGGGGCAAAATATTCTTTAACTCACTTCGAATACTTACAATTCTCAGTGTGGCATTTGTTTGTAAATTAGATCTCACTTTGCATTTAATTTCCTCGGCCTGTGATATAAACTGTGATGTTTATGCTTTGATATGGAGCGAAAAATGAGTTACTTTCCAACACCCGCTTTTGGAATTTATGTCATGCTATTTTGCTCACCTGAACTCACGCTCATTATAATTGGTAAATTTCAGCTCATTTGCGAGCTATTCTTTACTCGATGCAAAAATCCACACATAATGAAATTTATCAATTTAAATGGTACATATAACCACCCACGTGAAAACGATAAAAAATTAATTTCTAGCCCGGGAAACTTACTGAATTGTTTCCTTTTAAAATGCTGTACTGGTTTGCTGTGAAAAAACATCGTCAAAACTATTTCCCAAAATAATGAAGGTAAACATTCTTTCTTGCTTTCTTTTATCTTTTCGATAGAGAAGAAGAAAGAAAGAGAAAACATTTATTTCCAATGAAGTACAAACATGAAACGTCGATACATTGGATTTTAAAACACCTTAACCTAAAGGCATCCTTAATTGAGAATGACACATTGGTATTGGGATACCTGTGTAAAATGTTGAATCAAAAAATTATTGACAGAAAAGCACATCAAAAATGAGTTCCTTAGCTCTGCCTAATCTGATTTTGACAGTGCATTTGAATATAAGTTACTAACAGAACACAATACTCGTAACGCTTAGTTGAAAAATGATTTCGTTTGTGCGCATTTAAATTGAAATAAGAGCAAAAGTCGCGTTTAAATACCTTAAACACAGAGACCCTTGATTGCTATTCATACATGGTTATGGTAATACCCATGTTAATTAAGTGTTGAGACAAATAATGATTTAGATCCTCAATTGCTATTCATACATGGTTATCGTAATACACATGAAAATTGTCGATAACATGATTCGGAGAAAAGCAAGAAAAAATTAGTTAATCTTCGTCGCGGTAGACGGATTCTGGGAATGCATTTAAAATACAGGTGACTAAGGAAAGCATAATCCATGTGACGCATTGCTGAAAACCCTCTCGTTTGTGCGTACTCGCATTTAATTATGAGCAATTGGAACGTAGGAACTAGTGATACGAGTGTGAGGGATTAATGTTAGAAGTAAAAT
>JACJUY010012213.1:9246-32332 GCA_014220935.1 Platorchestia sp. MABIK | reverse complement strand
GCTGTCTCTCGCCTCACCCCTCATCTTGCTGTCTCTCACCTCACCCCTCACCTTGCTGTCTCTCGCCTCAGCCCTCACCGTGCTGTCTCTCTCCTGAACTCACAATATTTGGATTTCTTTTGGCCCTCACTCGCCTCGCGAGGCCAAACAGGATCGCTAAATTGATAAGACGCAGTTTTCATCACTTCAGGGATACCCTACTCATTTCTGAAACAGAAATATCATTTATCCGAATTTGATTCAATGAATTTTTGAGCCTGACGTTTCAAGATACATGTTACGAGCAGGCCTTTCTGCAGAAAAAATTCAAATCAGGATTGAACTGTGTAAAAGTTGAGTATACTGAAGCATCCTGATTGAAAAAATTGAATATATTGTGTACTCATGTAGACGAGTTTATTTTAGTCAACGACTGAGCACGGTATCGGTAGAAACGCTGTGCTATTTACTGCCTCAACACGTGCGGAACGAGAGCTCCGTCCTTTGGGTATTACTGGCAGCCGCCGTGCCGCTTCCACAGGACAGTCTGGCACTCATTTACTGGCCGTGCCACCCTGAGGATGACGAGGTGTCAAAACATTTCTGGAAATTAAATTAAAATAATGTTACACTTTCGTGAACTCGCACTTCCTGTCCAGAATGTGTAGAGACGTTTTAAAGTTGATTTTTTTGCGAGCTCGAACACGTTTCGTACAAGCAGATTTTCCGTATTTGAATAATTTTTTCACTTATCTGCCAATATTTGCTACAATCCAAAACAAAACTCAAAATTAAAACTGAGAATTAAGCAAAGTATTTCACGTTTGTGCCAGGTATTGACTCATGCAATTGTCAGTAAAAGACAGAGGCACTCACGAATTGTAGAGTGGGTTCGATGAGCACATTGTGTTGTAGCGTCTCAGCGTTGTTATATCATGTAGCCTCGCTTCAGTTCTCTGCATCCAAATTTCTGATTGCATTTCAACGACAAGGTGTTGCATGAACGTTTTCTCGTTAATTATGACTCGGGAAAATCGTTTCAGGAACAGTTGTCGTTCAATTCAATATACATCCATAATGCGTAATTTAATTCACCCGGAATATATTAATTTCGGAGAAACGCATGCGAAAGTTAAAGTATTTATTTTTTTAAGAGCGCAATCCGTAATTAGGATACAGTCCTAACTTACGTTATAGTAACTTCACCGGAAAACACAATGTTTTACGTGTTTAAAATGACAACTGGTAATAAAGCAACTGCACCGGATATCTCAATATATTGAACTTTCTTGCATGTTACAGGATGTATAATAATTTCATATCAAAATTTTCCTTGAATATCTTGCTTATGAGCGAATTGACACATGGCATTTGGATGGAAATTAGATTATCTAAATTACCCTTGATTCAAGAACAAATTAAAAATCTTTTTGCATAGCAAAATACATCAGATCAGAATACTGGAATGTCAAAGTAGGTAACAAGGAAGTAAAATGTAACAACATTAATTGTCAACAAATCTGGGTACTGCTCTGCATGTCAGGGTTTGTAATGAGAAAGCAGAATGCATTTTCAGAGTCAACCCTCATTGCATGCATTTTCACAATCAATTCACATATATGCATTATCGCAATCAATCCAGATTACGTGCGTTATCAGAGTCATCCACATTACAGGTTTTGCTGAGACAACCAAAATTGTTGCAACTATTTGAACAATTCATCACACGGTAAAGGTTTTGGGCAATATAGTGCAACTTCAGAAATCATCCGTACAATCGCGACCTGTTTTTTATGAAATCCTCCCCGAATGATCAATACTTCTTTTCCCAGTCTTTCACTGTTGAAAAATTATATTGCACACGATGTTTGAATCATTTTTGTTCTAAGATTACGCCTATGACGGTTTTCGGAAGATACTAAAATTACAGAATTGGTTCTTGTTTTTATATTTTCTTTTAAGAAAAATATGAGATGAAGAATTGTTCTGCTGTTGTTATATGTACAAGCGTTGGGTGGAACCACAGCTAATCGTATAAGATGGTTATCATGCCAATCTACGAACGGTGAAAGTCTCACAGTCATTATTTTCAATTTTCACAAGTTTTCCGAGTTATCGATATCTATTGAGAACACAATCATCAAGTCTTTCCAGTATTATTTCTCAAATAAAAATCCATTCACTTTTAGATATACATATTCATTTTTTTCGAGATTTCGGTCACAAACTTTAATCATCCTCAGAAAGTTCATTACTAGGTTGTTAATTCACAGAGTTCAAGAATACAAATATCGGAAGTTTGTAGAGTATTACAAGCTACACAATCTAGTGAAGAATGAATGAAAGGTTGAACAAGCAAATTAATGTATTAATCAAGTCTCCCGTACAGTGAAAGTTTGGAAGAACGTTTAAAATATTGCAGAGCTGCTCCACTTAGAGGCAGGCAACAATTGTTTGTATTTAAAAGCTATACGAAAGCAGGTTTCTTTCACCATTGGTCGAAAATTTATTATGGCCCTTGGCCGGTCTATGAAATTAGATTTCTTTATTATTTAAAAGAATTAAAATCTGACTTAGGCAGAAAGTTTTCACTTTCTGTAAGGGCGATGGTCTGGCCACGCAAGAGGCTCAGTAGTCTATGGCCACCAAAGGTGCTGATGAACTTGACGCGTAATCGGTAAATAGTCTTGACACGCCGGAGAATAAAATCTTGGGCAACCAAAGTGGATGCTGAAGTTGTCCTGTAGTAGTTGAAGAGACTCGATTTGCCTGGGAATAAACGGTCTTGGGCCACCAAAGCTGTCAGCAAAGCGGACACGCAGGAGCGGACCCGCCGGTTGTCGTGCGGCTCAGTAGAGGTGCGGGACGTTCGTGAATAAAGCCCCCAGCCACCGGACGCAACACCACGTGCGTCACCGCTGCGGTGGAGACAGCGTCCTCCCTCGCAACAGACACAAGCGCGTGCCGGCTGCGGGGCGTTCCGGGAGCACGGCAACCGTCAAGGCACTCCTAGGTGCATCTACTAGTCTGCTAAATTAAATCAATAAATGAAGACAAAGCAAAATAAAAGAAATGCTGTTATTACAAAATTCACCCAGAAATTTGCAAAGAGTTGAGAGACAAATTACCTAATCAAGGCAGCTGCAAGAGGTAAATAGGCATCGGCGAAAGCAGCACCGGACCGCTCGTCACGCAGAATTCTTGAATATTCTACGAAAGATGGTGGGGTTACACGGAAGAAGGTTGCCAAGAAGAATAATGAGCAGGTTTGTCAAATAATAACAAATATAGCAATGACACAAAATTTACAATTGTATTAAACTCAAGAAAACTACACCTGAGCTTTATGGTTCGTCCAGTGTAGAAACTTTGTGGCAAGAAGAGTTGGCAAGGTTAAGGCAAAAGGCAAGAATTATCGGACTTTCAAGAAGATAGTAAGAGAAGAAGATGGAGCAAAAATTGGGGAGTTATATACCCCCCTGTAACAGCTAGCTAGCTCTCATCCGAGATTTAGATAAGTCATGCAAGTAGTAAGTTAAGTTAGTCGTCAAGGCAACCTTTAAGTAATTTTAAGCGTAATCATTTAAGCAAAGGCAGGTAATAGAAAGATCCAATCACTCACACAGACACACAATAATAAAGAAATAAGGGGGTAGATGCTAAATTAACAGACGAAACTGCGGTGACTCGTAGGGCTGGGGCCCAAGATCGCTCCTTTGACGGCGCGAAAATGTGTAAAGTTAATTCGGGTATAGGTTTAGTTAATACACTCAGTACCAGATTGATAAAAACATCAAAAAGCCGTTCAACACTGGCCTTCGCAGACGCAAGTCTTGTAAGATTCTCTCCCACCTCAGCCCCGAAATCTCCGGACACACCGCCGGGCCGCGTGCTGGAGCAACTATAGTGTTAGGGTTAAAGCGCCTCTCGGGTAACCCTGGAGAGGTTGTAAGGGAAATCCTCACAAGTTTGAGAGGCTTTTTGTTCTCATAACATCGCGAGCAATACTAGCACTCACGAGAGATGGAGAGGAGGAGAGAGAACACAAGGAGAATAAGCGTCTGAGGCACTCAGAACAACCGATGCAAACTGAAGCTCTTACGGTAATTCAATATTCTCTGAATACAAATATATAAAGGTTTGTAACAAACTGTATCCACAGTACCGCATGTGTGATTAATTTGAAAATTTATGCCAAGAAGAATGAGAATTACTCTCTCTAAGTACGCAATGAAAAACTGTATATGTCGAAGAAAATAAGGAAAATTTTCTCCTCTGTCTTCACAAAAAGCAAAGTGTCATTCCATAGAAGTTAGCCGACCAGTCAATTGGAAACGTTTTTGGTAATATGAACATATGTAACACATCGTTTCTACAATGCAGCGCTAGGGAATAATTTGGTAAGTTGGGCCAAGAAGAACGTTTATATTTTTCAACGAATTGGTGGAAAAGTTGAATAACCTGGAGCATAAAATATGAAGTTGAATTGTCTTCTAGTCCCTGTGACTAAAACAAAATATTTCTATATATCATTAAACAGAGCGCATTAAATATTCTCCTATGTTAGTATATAAAGCGGAGTATGGATGGTCACAACCAGGCAACAGAGGAAGCAAACTAGCAAGCAACCAAACAAGACTGAGAGTTTTATAAGCATACCAAACCACCCGTCCCTCTTTGGGTCAAATGGTTTTCAAAGATAATTTTTAATCTTGAAATCCGATGTTGATCACACTTTTTACGAAGGTAAAAACTTGATATCAATGAAGGAATTTTCTATTCCACTTGCGCAAGGAACAATGGGAAATATCATTCATAAACTGAAAATTTGTAGCAGACCTTATCCACATCATAGCGTATGTAATTAATCTAATAAATTGAACTGAGCAGACCACAAATTTTTCAATACATATTAGTAAAAGGCTTGAATTATTTTCAATTTGAAAACGAAATTGTATGTTCTCTCATCCTATCTCTGAAAGTAGGACACTCAATTTTAGCATACTCGTACGTTAAAACTGAAAGCCCAGCACGGACGGTGACAACTATGCATGTACGATTGGAAACAAACGAAGGAATCAAAGTTTTATAAGTATACAGAAAAATATGTGGGGGGATTAATATTGGATTAATATACTTTCGACCGCATATATGTCCTGCTGAAAGTTTAAATTAACAGAGCGAATTATTTTGATGTCATCATACTGTGAATTAAAGGATACCTTAGCACCATATGATGGCAACATATTTCAATCCTTAGACTCTAAATTATTTACACTGAAATTCAGCTGTCGCATTTTTTTTATATCACTCTTCATAATTAGCAGTATTTGATACGTGCTTTATCGAACGCGACTGATGAAGAACCACGAACTTACACTGATGTTTAAAAATGTAATTTTCCATTCAACATTCAGATATTTTCAAGTTGCAAATATAAGATTAGCACAGACATACGTATGTATTACATCACTTTCAAAAGAATCTTCAACTTGACCTTCGCTCCATTGTCGCGTACCTCGCGTACACGGAGACCAAATGGTAACATTTCATCATGATCATCTACAGTCAGTGGAACTAGTCGGTCTGTCCAGGGCCACGACACAATCAGATTTCAGCCCTCAGTTTGACCAAACTGGTCCGTAACTAAGGCTGAAATCTGACTGTTTCGTGGCGCTGGACAGACCGAGTAGTGCCGCTGACTGTAGATGATTGTGATGAAACGTTACCATTTGGTCTCCGTGTGACGGCGGCCTTAGTTTTCATTTGAGCCAAAATACTTCAAGACTAAACTATTTATAGACATCTCGAGCCATTTCATCGTGTTTTAAGCTTATTAATTTCTCTTGTTTGCCTGTTCCTGGCTGCAAAGCAAGGAGTTTGCAGTGAATGGTTTCGTAAGTAAACAAGCTCATCTTCAGTTAGTGAAGGAAAGTAATTTTTTATTTCACATTCTAAAGCTCCAAGATGCTGAAGAATAAGTTCTTTCAGTTTTCCTGTTTCTAAAAATAGATTTTCATTGGTGATTTTGCTGACTGAATCAAACATTGCCAGAGAATCGGATTCAACATTCTATTTCCAGACACCGATTTTAATTTAAAATGACTGAATTTTTGATACGAAGTCGTGTACGGATGCATCTGGTCCTTACAAGCTTTGATTAAGCCTGTTTAAAACATCGAAAATGTCATATAAATATGCAAGTTTCGAGAGGAAGTGTTGGCTTTCTACCGCATGTATAAAATCCCTGCAACAATAACGATTGCACATCTGGAGGAAATGCAGCCGTTCATTACGTAACTCATATGAATACGTTTTGTGACATTTCCTCGAGAGAGCCAACGTCCATGACTATGGAAAAGAAGCATAGAATGTCCCGCATGAAAATTTTCCCATTACAATTTAAGTACTCGACAATTAAGTGTACTCCCTTTTATGTAATTAACCATTTTAATCATCAGTGACAGAGCATCAGATATATCATCAGGCAATACTTTGTAAGCTAAATCAAACCTATGAATGAAACAGTGAACAAATTTTGAGTGCTGGGCAATTTTTAAAACACGTCTCCTAAAACCGGGGTTTATCCCAAACATCGAAGGTGCTCCGTCTGTTGTGTACAGCCTTTACATCTTTCCATGCTAGTCCATGTTTTTTGATGAATTTACTCTGCCAAGGAAGCGTCAGTCTGGCCAAATTATTTTAGTAGAAAAATGCCAGATTTTAAGCGTAGTTCCCACTGTATGTTTTTAAGTCTGTTTTTGTTGCTTTGCTGACTAATAAAATATACATTGGCTGTTCTATAGACTGGTATTACTTCATATTTTCGCGGATTTAATTCAAGGTTGTGCGTTTTGAAGGAAATGCAAGTAGTAAATTATTTGATGCGAGTTTAACTGTAATAATTCAGCAGGGCAACCTGGAGCATGCCAGTGCCGAATGTTTCGTACAATATTAAAAAATGCCATGTTGAGAAACGCAATAGTACCAAATGGTTTCACGTAGCCCCTGAGATTGCAAAATCTACCCCTAAAGTGGAGCATGCACCCCGGTCTAATTTTCATTGGAAATAACTTGCATCTGCTTGTATCTAATTTACTAAAGTTATGTTTCCTTCCTATTTTCATGTGAATGAAATTAAAGAAACAGAAATTGCAATTATTTCTGTTGACTTAAAGAGCACTCAAAGGGAAAAGAAGGAAATTTAGGCGATGTATCAAGAAAACTGTTAAGTTCATTCGGTTCTTAACCTCTTTAAAAAACTTCAGCATTTTTTCTTGTGCATTGATTCCTTAATACTTTATCGAATTTATAAAACATGGAAAATTATAAGTTAATTTATACAAAATATTACTAACTGTCAATTAATAAAGAATAATAAACCCTGGAGTAGAGTTATACGAATAAAATTAGCAATCCTTCTGATGATCTGATGTTTACGTCTACTCCTCTATCAACCGAGTGCTCTTGACTTGGCAAAAATCATTCATTAAATGGAAATTAAAATGAAGATATCGATTTCCCTCAATGCAAAAGTGAACATAGACGTCAGAAGTTCTTTTAAGAAGTAAATTTTCGTCCCCAGAAGACTAAGGAGTAATTCGAGCCGAAAATTTGGGCCAAAACCATTGTTAATTCTGCTTTTGCTGTGAACTAAAAAACAGAAAATCAAAACAACTCATTGGCTAAAACATAATCAACTTTTTTGTTAACTATGAACTCATTGGTTGAACAATGATGGTTTTGTGTCCCTGTGAGAAAGTGCTCTAAAAATGGAACACTTTTCATCGTTGTGGGGCTCCATGGGGAAATAACGCGACCTCAGACAATGACTAAAATTTTAACACAACCCTTGGCATAGAATGAAATAACAAAACAACCTTCGCCATTAAATTGAAATTGCAAGATGCCTTTCAGCGTTTGGGTTAAATTACAACGCAACTTCAGTCATTGAAATGAAATTACAACACAGCGTTAAACGGCGAGCGCTTCTAAGCAGTAAAACAAATTGATTTCTTCAGTTTTAAAGGTACTATTTTTACTAAATTGACTTAACAGAGTTTAATAACGAATTGTCTTTTTGTTCTTAATTTTAAAACATTCGAAAGAATTTCACTCTCATCTCAAATGTTAAAACTGGGTATATTCTGTTTCTCTTCTTTTAAATTTTTAACTGAAAATTTACATCACGGCGGCCTGCAAAGTAAGGCGTGTTCTGTCATTAGCGTGCGCATACATTGTTCAGTAAGCATAACTTGTAGAACTCAATGCAATCTCAAGTTTCAGTCCAAAATGTATTCAGTCAAAGTACGTAGCATCATCATTCGCTGTCACCGATAAAAATATTCGCATCGCTGAGACAATCTGAATCGAGCTAAACGATGTGCTAAAAAAATGGAGGAAGTTCTGTTCAAACTTCAAATCATTGACGAGCGGAGAATGATAAAAATGAAACTTCCCATTAGCTCTTTTCTTTGCAATGCAAGTCCCGACTCAGTGCACCATGATCAAACAGTGCATGTATCTTTCAACTTACCTACACACATGCTTGAGGTCAGCAACGCAGGAACAGTCTTCCTCCTACTGTGATAGGAAACGCAAAAAAGGCGCATGAAAGTCATACAGAGGAGCAAGCTGAAAGCCATGATGAAGGCACGTTTTATTCTCACATTCATCTCAGAATAAGAGAATTAACCTATGAATTGGAGTTCTTCTATGAAACTCATTCACTGTGCGCAGTTCTAAATCACATTTTGCTTTTATTCAATGCAGTTATCTGTTCCTTGGATAATTGTCAATTGATCATTGTCTCAATTACCTCTGCAGTACATTTCGCATAAAAGTGCAGGTTTCAAAATGAAGAATAATCAAGAATTTTGTGTTGACCTCCATGATTTTAGCATAATTTATTTTGCTCACATTTGGCATCCTTCTTATCTTAGAGTCCGGAGAGCGATGATACGACATAATCGTGTGAAAATACTTCTTAGTTAGGGAGCTGAACTTAC
Source organism: Platorchestia sp. MABIK (assembly GCA_014220935.1). Classification (NCBI taxonomy): domain Eukaryota; kingdom Metazoa; phylum Arthropoda; class Malacostraca; order Amphipoda; family Talitridae; genus Platorchestia; species Platorchestia sp. MABIK. Next base: position 23,345 of record JACJUY010012213.1, on the reverse strand, counting down.
CTGATCAACTCACACGTGCTTATTCATACCGAAAATTTGTGACGGTTTGCGCTTGCAGTTTTCGCTCATCATTACGCTCCGCAACACCGTCCACTCTTCTTTCAGATGGCTCATATACAATGGCTATCTCAAAAAATGGTATCGCATTCATTTAAAGAATTCAAATCGACAATATCCGTTCAATCTTTTGCTAAACTAAACATTATGCATGGGGTATACGGCAAAATTTATGGAAAAGCATTACAGTAGATTTACTGTAACGTAAGGCTACTTCAAAATGACTACAACATTTGTTGCATAATTATCAGATTTGAAAATATAGCATTGTTACAGGTGAAGAAATATGCAGTCAAATTTCCGTTCGTGCCCTGCAATTTTGAAAATAGTTTCAGAAAATGATTCTTGTCCAGCAAAAAAATTCGGATCTTAGGTAGCAGCATTTCTGTCTGCTACCTATAGACACTAAGTATCACGCACGGTTGTTCTGAATCAGTGAGCATTCCCTTTCTATGCAATACCTGATTTTAATGTGTTTCATTTTAGAATATGAAGAAGAAAAGAATGAATTTGGAAATAGGCCGACTGGTGTGTAATTCAAGACAACGAAACCAATAGTAAAGTGAATCGCACTTACTGATTATGAGAATAGATGGCACAATGGATACACAAGTTTCGAGCTGTCTTGATGTTCAGAAGTATATCATTTAAATTCCGTTCTTCTCCACCCATATGGCTGCAGGAAATTATTGAGTCAGCAGTCCAGTATACTGCTGAAATAATGTAGTGTAGCCCTCTTGAGGTTGGCTTGAGGTCTAAAAGCATTCACCCGGACTCCCTGTTGAACATGGGGCTGGATAATTGAGCAAGATAATACGAGCACTAGAAAACTTCAATGATGGCGAGGGGAGGATTAGTTTGAGGTGCATTAAATCATGCAGGATAGTAAGCGACATTAATCTATAATAGAAAACCGTGAAATTTGTAGTAAATGTGAGACAACAATTATCAATTTAAAAATTTACTCATTCCAAGAATTAATATTGATGCTAGTATTTCAGTTGCCATCATAGATTGCACACAATTTTTTTGCTTGAAAAAATGTATTCCAGCATTTTACGTCGAGTGTGAATATAATAACTCGTCTGAAGAACAAACGAGGTCAAAAAATTTTCTACCACGCATTAAACTCATGATACAAAAAGCTTATAACAAGTACGAGTACTTTCTCGCCCTGCATGCTGTTCCCGTGGTACATGACAGAGGCTCTCGAAAAAGCGCTGATTTGACTTCAAGATACTTATGACATGTTATATATGTTGTCGCATTCACTGTTTATTATAAAAGATTTTATCAGAAAAATATGGACTTCGCATGAAAAATTCGGTAAAAGTAATGGAGCTACCATAAAGCTCACATATGTGCGTTCATGCGAGAACAAGTATAATTCAATCAGCTCTGTAGTATCAAAGATGGAAGCAAAAAAAGTGCAATCAATTCGAATACTACGGCGGGACTATCTTGCTCTACTGAATTCGCTAAAAATTACTACGAGTATTCCGATATCCTAAAATTTTCGAAGCTCCGCAGTTCAGTCCCAGAAAACAAGCACCTGGCGTATCGACCTCGACCGCCTGTTGAGCGGCGGTGTAACACGCTGCGTGTTCTCACGAAGGTGATCTGACGGGAAATTTAGCTGAATCTTAATTATCCTACATTGATGCTCCAATAAAATTTGCATTCAATGTATAAAATGTAAACTGCATTCTAAATGGAATTTGGCTTATGAAGTAGAAAAATCGAGTAGTACGATAACTTAGTTGTGAAATTTTGAGTACCTAAACTACATCAAGAATCTCATGGCTGTACCTACCTTGATTTGCTGGAGGCGATTATTATGTGTGAACTCGTATGTTACACACAGCTTTCCGTCTCGCACAGATAAATAATAAATGTAACTTCCATCTTTTAGTTCTTTAGTTGCTGAAGTTGTTTAAGTAATTGAAGTAGAGCGAAACTTCTCTAAGATTTCTCATCTTTAAAGCTTATGGCAGGGGTGCTACAATTTGGCCATACTTTGCAAAATCATTCAATACTGATTGATGTAAACAAAAATATTTTGGCGTCTCCTTGGTGTACTGCACGTAAATTCACTTCTGTGTGACCAGGAAACTCATCATTACAGCCGATTTAATAGTATATTCACGAAAATGTTACAAGAATCATTCGATTCGCCTTGGAAAATATTTACTTTTGTATTAAGAAAGTTATTATACAGCCACCGATTACTTTGTAACTGTGATTACTCAGCCTTTGTGGAGGTTTCGTAACCATGTCACATATGAACATTTCGTAACCATGTAGTCATGGTAGAATTTCTATACGGAATACCCTTCTACTCATGATAGAAAAGTTCGGAGTTTATTAGTGCCCATTTCATTACCTGTAGGGAAAAAAAGCCGCCAGCCAGTATATACAGTCTACACTGCGCACTGTTGGAGAAACAGTTATTTTAAAACCGAGCTATTGCTATGATCCTTGTTTAGAACATTCATACATACCATCGAATAAAGTTTAAATATTTTCCAGTTTTTTGTTTATAATCCTTGGTTAATATTCAACAATTTTTAGCATTGAAATATTTCAGACTATAAGTAACATTTGCGCACGACATTGGTAGAGTTTTCGTTAAATAGCGTTCAGAGAGAAGTCCATGAGGTTGCTATTCAGAGGAACAGAGTAGTTCGACGTATTAAGTAGTAGTTGCCACATCTATTATATTCCTGGAACATTTATTTACCTACATATATTCCCGGTTAGTGTGCGACGGAGTGTTTTTTTAAGTAGGTGTATAAAAATAAAATTTCAAAGTACCTGAGCAGGTGAAAATGACAAAGTATTTACACCAAGTTCAAGTCATAATAAAGTTTCATTTTGTACGGATATCTTTTGTGTAACGATGCACAAATGAGCGAAAGTTTTAGGCGAGCGTCTAAATGGAAACTCAAGCCCATAAATGTAGTTTTCGATGATTAAATTTTTAATACTCAATTGGTTTGGAAGAGAGTGATTAAAAACATTAATATGACCCGAATAAAAATGATTTTTATGATGAACTTCGATTCTCATAATGGATTTTTTATGGCTGAGTGAATTTACAATTTAAAACGCATAAGAAGCAAATGTTGTTGTTGATCGTTGTTTTACCTCTTAAAAATGTGTGCACAAGTCAATTTACTTCAACCTTGAATTAGACGCTAGATGAAATTTTTAATTTATCCATTTCAGAAGCATGGAAACTCTTCTATACTCACTAAGCGTTCACTGATATTTCAATTTGAAAATTAAACGTCTCTGAATCATTCCTTTAACACTGTAACTTCGAGGGATGACTTATTCAAGGTGATCATCACCACAAGATTTAAAGAAAATTTCACACAAGGAATTTGTCTATTCAACTGTTGGAGATAATGGTAATTGCTTGCTATCTCCAATACCAGAAATTAATCTATTGGGGTTTCTTGACGTTCTGAAGATCACTCATGGCTGAATATAAATAAGACAAATTTTCACTTTGATTCGGATCAGGAAAACATGAAAGCTAACTTAATATTCTTTCAAACACCCCATTTTCATGAAGCATACTGAAATGTACTTTCAAATATCAGCTTTAATACTGTTTATTAACATCGCAGATTTTAAACGACTAGTCTCACTATTGTATTGACACAATTGCTCAGCACAGATGTTTTCAGGACCTTTCTATGCAAGCGTTTCGTGTCAGTCACGCTTTTTCGAAAAGCCATCTAGTGTAAGCCAGTTCCGTGCCAACAAGTTTTTCGCAAAACATGATTTCACTGTATATCTCCAATCACCCTGACATTATAGGAGTGTATTTTGTTCTGATGACCTACGAGGTTGCCACATCCGTTCGTTCCAAAGGGAGGTGCTCGGCATGCATGGCAAGAAGTACCATTCAAAACAGATTTTTTGCTTCCCATGCGCATTCAATCGTTTTCAATTAGTGGTTATTTTTTAGCTGAAGAGGATCAGAAATAGGGTATTTAGCATTAGAACACTGTGTCCGTGCATCTTGAGCCGTCGATCTGCGCGTTACTGCCGAAAGCATTGTTTTCAATTTCTGTGCCTCATGCCTCAGACTAACTTATTTTTACTTGAGAGTCGCTTGATACTAATCAGTAATTGTGCCCAAGCCCCTCGTCTTTGCCCCATGTATTGGTCAGGTCGTACAAACCCACTTGGTAGCACCGTGACCTTTGTCAGGAGCATTATAGCTTTCGAGTACGTTGTTCAGTGAAGCATTTGACGACCAATTATAAAAGCGCACTTGCGTAAATGATTCTGCATGACTTGGGAACTAAGTGGTCACAAAAATTCGTGTGTTTACATGGGAATGAAAACCACTCATATCGGCACTGCTTTCTAATCTCAAGGCTGCAAACACATGCGACAGTTCCATCATTCAAAAACTTTATTATGCAATACACGGTTTCATCGGCTTCTTTAGACATGGTCTGAAATAAATAAACACTTTTCCCTTTCAGTGCCCTTCTGCTTCAATCCTTACTTATATTGTATAATTTTTTCATCCACAGTCACTGCCTTGAAGTTATGCTGTCTTTAGTTTGCATTTTCTAGCAAACAGCGTAGTATAATCAATAATGATAACTTCAATAAATAAACGACGATTTTTAAGTTACGATTTGCGAAATTATAAATTCTATGCATTATTTGCAATTAGTTGAATCATTTTAGTTTGACTATCGAAGTACGTAGATGTTATAATATGTGGACCCGGAAATAAAAAGGTCAAATTCTATCGTCAATTTAGTTAGACGTCTATCATTATATGCTTTCATCTCGACAGAAATAAGAGACACTGAGTACTGTCATTTGATTATTTGCATTAACATTGAGAGCCGTGCAACCTCTTCATTGAACAACGGTTGTCTTGCTGCCATTGTAGCATCAGTCGCTCTATATTAGTCGCATTGCAGCCTCCTTGCTGACGCGTTGCAATCTAGGATTTTTGCTCCGTCAGACCATGATTTACATTACAAACATTTTCCTTTTATCAAGATTTCACTCACATTTCAACTGAGTGCATTCAAATGAGTTGAGAGTTATTTTTTGTTTTATCATTATTCAAAGTTAATCTTTTGCAGTTGATCTAGATTCATGAGTGACATTTTGAGCAGACTTGCCTGTGGTAAAAGAACAATCTAGCAGCATGTTCGGTATTATTGATTCGGTTTTATAAGCGTGATGAACTTTAAGCAATGACTAAGGGAAGAAAATTTTAATTGCATTTTTCCGAAAATGCAGTGGGCATTTTTATAAATAAAGCAATATAGGCTAGATTCATCGCATGTCACACGCGCGCTATTCGATAATATATTCGATCCCATTAAATCATTTTACACACTAGATTAACTCATAATTCTAGTCAAAATGAGTAAAAATATTTTATTATTTTCATCTCATCACATTCAGCATAACATTTGAGAGTAAAAGGTTTTTTATCCTAAGCAATTTTAAGCAATTTTATGCAATTTATTTACCACAAGCGATACAGAGGTAGATTGTTTCGTAAGTTTATGTTATATGGTCAAATTTGAGTATAGCTACCTATGGGCCCGTAAAAGTTCAGCGACTTCTGGGGTATCCTACCACCAACGCTATTCTAAGGTGTGCAATCAAGTTTAGCCAAATTCACTTAACCTACTTACGCGTATGACTGATCAGTAAATTAGTTTACTCGATATTCGATGCTTCATTTTTCAAAATAGTTTACATTGGCTAGATGTTATTCTCGAAGTGATTTGAGAACTGACTGAAGATAAATGACATTAATTAAAAATGGCAAATTACCCTATCAGGATAAGTCCTTTCGGAGAAAAGATTTGATTTGGTTATCTTACATGATTAATATTTTTATAGGAAAAGAGATTGAAGATTAATCTTGAATGCTTTGTAAGAATTACTTTCACGGATCTACGCAGGGATTGAGTTTCAAGTCTTAGTTCCAACGAAGAGAATATTGTGCTGTGACCGAGCTTTTGAATAATAAGGAAGCATGAAGTTACTTCTATTACGGGTTAAATGGTCGTGATGAACAGATTGTGCAGTTAATAATTGTTTGAGGTTTTTGTCGCCATTATTGGTGATTGTTTTATACATTAAATTACATTTGGAGAGCTTGTAGATATCCGAAAGTTTGAGTATTTGTAAATTTTTGAATGAATAATTTGTGTGGGCATCATATTCTAGTTTCTTTACCATCTGGTATCTCACATACCATTTTACCCTCTTCGTTAGAACGTCGGAAGATAAGTGTTCATTGGAGATTCAGTTCCCATCTTCATTTGCTTGCGCGAGCACCAGAACTGTAGGCGTTCTAAATAGGATTGACGGGGATGAGTTATAGGACTTAGATTTATCAGCAAGCACTTCTTATTTTTGTATTTCTCGCATCCCTCAATAGGCTGGAATTTTAACGGTCTGCAACAGTTCAAAATTTCCAAATTAGAACAAGAAAAGAAAAGAAAAAGAAAAACAATTCATTTCCAGTAAAGTTGATACATGAAATGTCTAACATTGGTTTTTAATATATCTTAACATTAAGATCCTTTGTTGATACATGTAGATATCGTAACACCCATGTCAATTGTCGAAACAAAAAATGATTGAAAGAAAAACGTGAAAAAGTGCGTTCCCTTCATTGCGTTAATCTGAATTTTGACAGTGCAAATAAATATAAGGAACTAAGAAAACACAACCCTAGTGACGCATTGTTGAAAACACTCTCGTTAGTGCGCAATGATATTGAAATATGAGCATACTAACATGGGAACTAGGGAGTTGAGGGATTGATGTTAAAAGTAAAATGGGCAGATTTAAATTATATTACGTCTTAGGCTATGAGGTCGAGATTCGGGACAATTTTCCATTTTTACGTATCAACTATATAGTATACCAAATAACGAGCTCGGAGAGAAAAAGTATTTTACCATAACACAAATTTAGGATAAATCCAACGCTAATACACTGACACAAAAGAGTTCACCGGGGTCAAAAACATGTGAAGGGTTGTTGTACAATGCTAACCATAGCATTTACAACATAGCTGGGATAACACGAAAAGTACCACAAATATATGACGCTGTTTCAACAAGAATGTTATTTCTGAAAAAGGACCGGATACTATGAGGAACATAAGCGGAGGGCTGCAAGTGAAGTACAGGTTCAACTCTGCGCTGGCTCGGAGAATTTCGCTCCAAAACTGACGAAAGCGACATCGTGGGAGAAAGTTGACGTTTGAACGTTGTCGGTGTCTGCAGTGCCGGAACCTCACAATACAGTACGAGCGTTTGTGCAGTGTATGTACAGAGCGGATCAAACTTCGGGGCTTGGGCCGAGTCTATTATTCATGCAACTCTAAGAGTAATTGCCAACTTCTTTAATTATTGCCGAGAAGTGATAGTGACAATGTTCATTAAGCATTGAGAAAAGGTGTTAACTAATCAGGAATTTTTCTGGACTTTTATTCTTCTAAACGGCTCTTTTGGGTTTGTTATGCATTTGACCTATAAAAAAATTATGTGAAATGAATCTTGGAAAATCTTTTGATCTAGGCGTTTATTGACATAGATAAAAGTCTAACGAGTTAAATCAAAGAAAATCATATGTATAAGTTATATGTACTATAAGAAAACCTAGTTGCACCTTAAACAAAAACCAAATATTCATGAGTAATGGTCAGTTATCACGAGTAATCCTATAGAGAATCAATGCTCCTCTCAATTTTCCGGCCTCCAGTCGCAAAATGAACCCGAACAGGGTTTGAGGCAAATTATAATTGTAAAATTCTTTTTGCTTCGTTCTGGTGATCATATACACCAAAGTACTTCTTTACAAATTAATCACTTAATCTGATATTCGCTGTTAGTTATTTTGGTTAGGCGTGGTACACGTAGCAATGCCACGGTCCAACTTGTTCACCTCTTTACTCGAGGGTCGTGGAGCTTGTGCCCTATATTTACAGTAAGTATCGAACAGGATGAGTCTGTGCGTTCCTTAGCTCTAGGAGGAGCGAAAAATAAAAAGGAATCAAATTAAAAATTACTCATTCTGAGAGGAACGTATGTTAGTAATTGTACAGCAATACTTAAGCAAAAAATTGTCAAAAATTTTTTAATATATAAGAAGGAAAGAAGCTACAATAGGAATTTTTTATGGTCAGCCGTTAGCCATGAATGCTGGTGAAAATATTTATTGATTTACTTCACATTGCCCCCATTCACTGTAATTTTAGCGATCTTCATTTAAACTTAGGCCAGTTTCGTATCTTCGAATCATAATTTTTGGAATAGATTCAGGAAGAAATAATGCATGCAATGACATCCAGAAGCCTGTTAGCTGGGTAAGTATTAAAAAAAATAAGCCAGAGCTATGAAACTCAACTACTCGACGAGAGTAAACGGGGCTGAGGAATATCTCACAATTAAAATTAATACGATATATAGTTAAAGATATACTATATAGGAATCAAATAGATCTATAGTTCTGAATGATTGAACTGAACTTGAAAAATAAAATTTTAGATTTTTCAAGGATGCGCATTCATAAACAAAATGAGCATGAATTGTACATGACAAAAGTATTCTATCGTTTTAATGAAAGGATTTTAAAATAGTGATTGCCACCTTTTTACAAGACTGTTGTATTGAACCATTCATATATTCTAGTCAATTGCATAACAAGAATCTGCGTGATTCGGCGAAAAATTGCACGGGCAGAAACAAATAATTCATCGTTACAAAAGGTCGTCAAATACTTACATATCATGGATAAGGTTCAAGATTCCAGAGTTTTCCCGGGAGAAAATCCTCCAAATTTGTTCATACGAATATCTGCCTAATTAATTGCACTATACTCTACTGTTGATAGAGGTTTAATTATTATTCGTTAAAAAAAATAAATTTGATAAAACCGCTGACTTTCCAAGGTCAGGTGCGGCACGGATGATGAACAAAATATAATATGAACGTGCCGCTGAGATATTCGAACGGTTAAAAATAAACCGCTGATTACTCAATAAAATTTAACGATTTATTTTGAAGCCTACGCGTCGTCAGAAATAAGCAACAAAACCATCAGTATAGAAAACTACACGAAAACTGTGTCAAAACTTATTGACGCCGTAAAACTTTTATAACGATTTAGCCTTTTATGTTTGAAAAGTAGTTTAAAATTTGGAATAGGACACTTAAACAAAGAAAAAGAGTTTTGGAAAGTTATCGTTTGGTCTGATGAAACCAAAATAGAAATGTTTGGAAGTCATGCACATGTCGCTCGTTATGTTCAGCCGATGAATCTATAAGTGCCTACAATCTGTGACGTACGGAGGTGGTATGATGATTTGGAGCTGCTTCACCTCGCGTGGTACTGATGCAGTCCACATCTTTGAAAGAAAGGTGGATGGAGCCACGCACTGTCATATTTTTGAGAACAATCGCAAGTGAATGTTCCAAGATAGCAGCGATCCTGCACACTGTAATTTCAACTAGCGAGTGGTTAAATAATTCATTATAAATGTTCTCCAGTGGCGAAGCTGGGTGAAAATCTTTGTGGTACACTAAAGAGTCGGATCGAGCAACGAAGTCCAAAGAATGTTTCGAGGTGGAAAAAATGTTCATTGAGAATGGGCGAATAGATCAACAAAACTTTTGAATTCCCAATTGCATCAGATGGAAACTTTTTTTTGGCAGTAATAAAGAGCTAATGTTTTGCAACTGAATATTAAAAGTAAAATTATTTTGATGTACATGATTGTCATGTACCATGAATATTTTTGTTGTAGATGAATCCGAAAATTTACTTGAGAAATCTTGTTCTGTTTTACAACTTTACTTTAACATTTGATACAACTATTCAAAATTCGTGAATGTAGGCTACCATCCTCAGTGTTCCACCAGACCTCAGCTCTGTGATGATGATAGCATACGACGCTGCTCAGTGAGCAGTTCTCACCTCACCCATTCCTTCTCTATAGGTTAAGAAGTTGAGAAAACATTTATACAACTCAGTTGTTATAATGGAGTGGTCCATGAAGAAGTTTCTTTCTATTTTGTTAAACGTTCAACCTCATGCGTCCAAATCATATGGTTTCCTTATTGCAAATATAGAAAGGGCCTAGATTAAATTCAAACCATCATTAGGAATGGAAGCCTCGAGAATTGTTCACAATAATATTCAAAAAACAATGTAAGCTAATGTCAATCAAATTTATACTATTCCAATTAAATGTACGGTGATGCTAATGAATATTTCATTAATAATATACTCAATTGATCTTTTTTTCAATCATCAAGACTGCGACTGTCAAATAACTTGTAGATTATTTCTAATTATGCTCGCGCATTAACATCTGCAATAATGTGGTCATTTTCGATTACTGAAAATGACATTTTGTAATTTTTAATAACCCAAGCCCTTCAGATACATCAAATGTGAGGGCCGTAGCTAGCTGTTTACGCCTTTTTTGGCGCCCGGGAGATGTTTACACTCTAGCAAACCGTATTCAAACCGAACGTAAAATTACCCTTCAAAGTGTCGTTTCATTGATCGATAAATGCAAAGAAATTGTAATCACTGGAATGGAATTTGTAATCACTCATTTCGAACATGCCCCGACACTTTGAAAGAGTCCCTAAAACATGTTTCAAATGACCAACGAATGGGACTTTAAAAGTTGTTAGATGCAAACATTTTTCGTGAGATATTGCCTGCTTACCTCTAGTAACATTCGCAAGGTCTTGATAACAGCATCCTATGATGAACGATTAATTAACGAAGAAACAGTGAATAATCATAAGGAATTTTTTCCGTGTCTTCACCTCCGATACCGCTTTTCATCCCGCTTTTTCTTCTTTCATCCGTCACATGTCAACTTTATTTCGTTTATTCACACGGCATCGTCTTTCAACAGTAAATTTTGGGTAAAAAATTTATTTTCGTTTAGGTAAAACTCAAGTTTTAAGTAATTTGTATTGCTTCTTTTCAGTCGTAACTTTCAAAGGTGAAAACAATTTGCGATTACTTCCGAAGCCTTCCATGGAAAATAATTTAAAATTTATTTTAGCGAAGAAGCAAACCATTTTGATTAATTTGTTTTCGTTTACGTGCTAGGGAACACTGCGCTGGTCATTCCTTGGCTCATTCATTGGTCATTATACCTCGATGAATGTGGCGACGGACGTAACTGCCTCCCTTGGTGAATCAAAGTATCGCACCATGAGCAGAACCGAGACGCTGTGGCCCGAGTTGTTCTCAGCCACACCGAACTAATCTGACGAGGTGCTGGAGACACGCTCGTGGTGCACATGATTCCATAGAAGCCTCTAGAAGAAACTCCCCTCCTCTCTGTGTTTAGTCCAGGGTGCCAGAGGAAGGGCATTTATAATTACTTGCAGGACCAGAAGAAATTCCGCGGACAAAGTCATCAATAAGCTAGGTGGACCCGTGAAAAAATTCGGTCAACATTACTTAAATTTTAACATATAGTCTAACCTAAATTCCTTTAACCTATCCTAGCCTAACTTTAACCAATGTCATCGTTAGGCTATGTCAACCAGTGAAAAAATTCGGTCAACATTACCTAACAAATTCTAACATAACATATTCTAACCTAACCCATCCTAACATGACATTTACTAACCTATCTTATCCTAACCGAAGCTCTCCTGATAATACGTCAAACATAAAAAAACCGTGAACCCGTGAAAAATTTTATCAACATTAGCTAACCTATGCTAGCCTTACCTTAGCTATCCTTAGCCTTAGCTATCTTAACCTAACATATCCTAACCTATCCAATCCTAACCTAACCTATCTAATCCTAACATATCAATACCTGTAAAGGCGATCGTTTAATGTAACACTCAGGAACTCGGTACCCATGATACCGCAAACTCGGATGAGGAGCGTTACACAAGAACTTAGTTTTAAGCGTATTAATATATATCTTTTAGTATAAAATGTTAAGTTTCAAAGCCTTATTCCTCGCTATTATTTTTGAGTCAAAATTTGTAAATATACAAACCGACATGTGCTTCAATAAATAGATTACTATGTAGTCCTATGAACATATTTTTTGTTACCCATACAGGCGAAAGTTTCATCAGTGCATTTGAGCACAGATTAACCGCACGAGAGAGTAAGCAACAATACAGAATGGTTGCTATGAATGTACATATACCTTTTAAAATTGCTATAACCTTCACAGAAAGGATTAGGAAATAAAACTGGTATTATTGGAAAGAAGAAAAGGTAATTCTTCATTTTCATTTTATTTTGCTGGACCTATTCGTGTCTTCATCTTGGATTAGAGTTCTCAGTCTTTTAACATTTTCAGCTGTGCGTTTAAAACTTATCTTCCAGATCTTCCTTTATTAATGTTTCGCACAATAAACTGGGATTGCCACTTTTGGAAAATCCTCTGGATCGTAATTTTGTTAGATTTGAATCACTATTCTGAGAAGAATTTCTTGTGAGTCCCGACGATAGATCCAATTTTCGTCATTTCTTCGATGATTTAAACAATTTAAACAATTTAAACAATATATTTACAACAGGTGATACAGAGGTAGAATGTTTCTTAAGTCTAGTACAATGGTCAAATTTGAGTATAGCTACCTGTGGGCCCGAATAAGTTCAGCGACTTCTGGGGCATCCTACCATCAACGTTATGCTAAGTCGTACAATAATGCGCTAATAATGATGAGAATAATGTTTAACCTAAAATCACTTAACCTAGTTTCGCATTAGACTGATCAATGAGATATGTTATTCGATATTAGATACTTCATTTTACAATATAGGTCATTTGGAGTATTTTAACAGTATAATCGAAAAATGATTTAAGAGCAGACTGAAGATCGGCGATATTACCCATGGCAAATTACATTATTAGGACCATGCAGTTATGTAGGAGATAAGATTAGACTTGGTGATCTTACACGACTAGTNAGGCTATTGTCGCCATCAATTGTTAATGTTTTGTAAATGAAATTACAAATGGAGATTTTGTATAGATTCGAAAGTTTAAGTATTCGTAAATTTTAGAATGAGTCATTTGTGTGAGCATTATATTCTAGATTCTTTACCGCTCTGATGGCTCTTTTTTGCAGAGTAAAAATCAAATTGGTTTTGTTTTTGTCAGTTCCGTGCCATGCTTCTATTCCGTATTGCAAGTATGGTGAAATGAGCGTTTGGTAGAGCATTTGTAAAGCTGTTTCAGGCAAGAAATTTTTAACTTTATTTTGGATTCCGATGGATTTTGATAATTTAGAACTAACTTGAGCGATGTGCTCTCTGAAGGTCAGATGTTTATCTATTATGATGCCAAGAAGCTTACATGAGTTGGTTTCTTCGATTTCACCATCGTCAATTTTAATGCTTGGGAGAGATGTATTTTTCTTATATGAGAATGTAATATATTTTGTTTTATCGATATTAAGGCTTATTTTATTAGCTTTTAGCCACAATGAAACCTTATGGAGTTCATTATTTCTACTTTCCGCAATCACAGCGGGATTTTGGTTCTGAAGGACCGCAGAACGCGTACTGTCATCGGCAAAAAGTGTGAATTTGAAAAATGATGTAGATTTAATAATGTCATTGATAAAATCAGAAATAGGAGAGGCCCAAGAACAGATCCTTGTGGAACTCCATGGCTAATTGTCTGTGGGTCTGATTTTGCGTCGTCAATGACAACGTATTGCTTCCGATTTGCTAGGTATGATCTGAATCAATCGTGGGCAATCCCTCGTATGCCATAACAGTTTAGTTTCGAGAGCAATACGTTGTGGTCCACACAGTCGAATGTTTTTCGAAAGTCAAGAAATACGTAGAAAACAAGCTTTCCTTCATCTATATTAGAGTAGAGGTATTGTAAATGATTTAATACAGCTTGTGTCGTCGATTTTTTAGAACGAAAACCGTATTGTTTGTAGTAGAGAAAAGATTTCTGTTCAAAATACGAATACACTTTTTTGTACACAATTTTTTCGAATATTTTG